>CABEEJ010010963.1:0-12461 GCA_901482245.1 Timema douglasi | reverse complement strand
TTCGACTGGTGCGATCTCTAGACAAATATGTGAGCACTAAATGAAGAAGATAGGCAAGGGGGAGAAGGGAAGAAACATCGTACAAAGTTTTACTATCCCAGTGTCAACCCCGTGCTAACACTATAGACTGGAATACACATCAAAACACCAACAAATTATATTTAAAAAACACTAATAAAATCTTTTGTCTCCTTCCAAAAAAATCATGTGAAAATGCACGTTTTAATTTCATTGGTCTATTTCATCGTTACGTCACCACGAATGCAATGTTGCCAGATTAAAATTAGGTCGCTAGCGATTAAGTCGTATTCGATAGTAGATCAATTCGCAGCATTCAGACAGCGGCTGGCGACTTCATTCGGTAGCGAGTTTACTCGCAGGTTTCAAAACTAGGGGCCTTGGAGAGGACTGAAAAAATCTATTTTAAGCCATTCTAAAACACTTGGGAATAACTGGTAGGTCCTCCTACCAGTTAAGATGTTTTCCCAATCCATCTGCCACTCATCTATCAAGAAATGTTTCACCTGAAATTCATTCATCACACCCTCCCAAGTTAGCTTCTCCACATTCCCTCGATCTACTTTCCTCAACCATTACATTACCGCTCTCTTTCTGGATTTTAAGTCTAAATGCCAGCTACCAAGGGTTACGTTCAGCGCATCCGTTGCTACAGTCTTGTAAGCAATGGCGCAGGAACGAAGTAGTACGGGGGTAAAATTTACCTCCCCTAAAAATTGAGAGGGGTAAAAAAGTATCATTTCTACCCTCCCCCAAATAATATAGTAAAACTATTAGATAATGTAAAGATCTTGTTGAGACACGATACAAAGTTCACATAAAGTAACACAATAAAAATAAAATGTGATTGGAGCAAACATTGTTTGAAAACTCTTATAGTGATACCAGCTACATCAGCTACTGCATAAATAAGTTTTCAATGCTTGTACGAACCAAAAACTATCTTCGCTTCACGATGAGGCAACGTATACTAAATCACCTCTGTATACTGGATACCCTGAAAGGCTCAACAATCTTGAAAATTGTAAAACTAGTTGGTGATTTTATAGCTAGTAGCGAATATAGGGCAAAGGTGTATGGAGATCTACTTATTTTCGGTGTTTCATAATTTTAAGTTGAGCCACATCAGATATAGTTTTTCTTAATTTGTTTTGTGTGTATTAACTATAATGTTTGGCATGTGTAAAATAAATGAGAAAAATTAACACTGGGACCGTTAAATACAGGTATCTCTCATTATACACGATCTCACTTTACACGTTTTCGCTATAACGTGATTAAAAATTAATAAAAAATAACAATGCATTGTTGGCTGTAAATTCACAGTAACTCTGTGCGGTGGTGACGTGACCTTGTGCGCGCACATTCCAGTGAAGACAAATATCTTTACTGTACAGTTTGTTGTTGGGGGTGGGGGGAGGTGGGTGATATTGACAGCAATAGAGATGCATGGGCAGATGTTAAACAGTCCTGTATGAAGGGAGTTAGGAAAAAATGTTTGGCCTGAAGTTTCTGATTCTCATGATTTTGATCTTAAACACGAACTTTCTAATTCAAGATATTACATCGTTGACATAGCAAGATGTTGGATTTGAGGATGTAGAGTAGACAAATGTGGATGAATTGCTCCAATCCCATTCAATAGACCACACCAATAAAGGTCTTCTAGAAATGGAGAACGGCATATAGGATGAAGTTCAGTTACAGTTCAAGGGACTTCAAGAGAGAAAGAGCTTACCGTCTCAGAGCCCTCATGAGAGCAAAAGCCTGCCGTCAAGAGAGCACGAGTTTACCATCCCAGAGCCTTCAAGAGATCAAGAACTTACCATCCCATGGTCTTCAAGAGAGCAAGAGCCTACTATCCCATGGATTTCAGGAGAGAAAGAGCTTAGTGTCTCAAGGCCTTCAAGAGAGCAGGATCTTACCATCCCAAGACCTTTAATAGAGTAAGAGTCTACCATCCAAGAGCCGTCAAGAAAGCAAAAGCTTACTGTCTCATAGCCTTAAGGAGAGCAGGAGATTACCATCCCGGAGACTTCAAGAGAGCAAGAGCCTACAGTCCAATGGTCGTTTAGAGAGCAAGAGAGTCATAATCCAGATTTTCCAGATCCAGTTATTTTATAATGCTATTGAAGATTAATAGCAAGTGTACCTGTAACATTGTATTAATTAGATACATTTATTAAAAATTGCATTTGTTTACACATTTCAGGGGATTGAAGATTGAAAAAAGGTGTAGGCTACCCATAGTATTGTACTAGTTAGATAAATTAATAAAAATTGCTCTTTATAAAAGCTTTAGGTTTTTATTTACTGTTTTCCTTTGACGTAACCCATATCTCACCCATGTTAAAATAAATTCCATTTACGAGTTTTTGTGTTACGCATTATATATCAGAACCAATCCCTCGAGAAGTTCAAGGGACAGCTGTATTACATTTCCCTGTTCTTTTTTTAATTTCAAAAATTTTATCCCCTACAAAAGCACATGATTATTTTTACCCCCCTAAATTAAAACGTTCCTGCGCTACTGCTTGTAAGCACCAGAAATGCTCATAATTGCACTCCTCTGAAGGCTCATGATCTTCCTTTTGATTCTTACGTTCCTCAGCTGTAGAGCCCATGCGCTGGCCCTATGGAGACTAGCAACACCTGATGGTATAACCTTATCAGCAACATAGACAGCCGAAACCTCAATTGTCCTATACTTCTAATTTTGTTCTTGACCCTCAAAGCTCTTATGCTTATGTTCTCCAAGTGTCACTTACCGTCTACCCTAAGTAATATTTAAGTAAATATAAAGAAGCCTTGTGCATAAACACTATTTAATTTGTCATTTTTAGCGGAGCCACAAAAATGCCGACAATTAACAAAACAAAGAACATAGAATTTAAAAAAAAACATAGACAAACTTTATAAGAGGCATATACATATAAGACGCCATGTTTTGAAACATTAACTAACAAGTCCATCCATTGAAACACTATGACATTCTCCCACCTTGAGTTTAAAACTCAAAACAATAACACATATTAATGAATTTTCACAGACTATATCACTTTGACGAAGTTCAGAGTATTTGAATCATGGTTCTTTTAACACCTAAACACAAAACGTAATAATTTCAATATGTTAAATATCTTGCTGGAGTAGTAATCTTTCTACCCGTTCTGGTCCGTTTGTCCAGGAAAGTATCTTTTGAATGTTTTTGATCTCCCTTATCTAAAGACGTATCTGTTGGTACATTCGACAAGATAGAGTGCGTACCTTTAGGCCTTGAGTTTGATTCTGTTGCCTCAAGACTATACAGTCATTGAATAGGCCTCATGACAGTGCCAGTACCCGTTTTCAGCCGAACCAGTCGATGCACTCCATCATGTCCAGCATACAACTCTTCTACTACAGCCAAGGGCCAGTCCAGCCGTTTGAGGATGTCACTCCCGATTAGAACCACTTCACCTACCTTTAAAGGATATTCCTTCTTGCTCTTTGAGTTTTCAGCCAGCTGAGCCAGATATTCACTGCGAAACCTTTTCCTCAAAACTTCACGCAGTTTTTGCAAGTACCTTGACCTCTTCTTCAGATCAGTTGTCCCCAATTGGTCACAATCGGGCACTCCTACTTCTTTGAGGTCCTGAAGGAATAAGGCCTGTGTCAATGGAATCAGGCTGTCAGGATCATCTGATACATAGGTCAAAGGTCGTGAATTCATTATAGCCTAACAGTCACATAGCACAGTTGTCAGTTCCTCAAAAGTCAGCCAGGCTCTTCCAAGCATTCTCAAAAGCAAGGATTTCATTGCATTAATAAGGCGCTCCCACCAACCGCCCCACCATGGAGCAGCAGGAGGATTGAATTTCCATACAATTCGTTGTACTGAGCTGAAATAATTCATTTTCTCCCAGTCCAATTGTGAAAAAGCATTAGCTGTACATACAAAGTTAGTCCCATTATCACTGAATATGACAGATGGTCTTCCACGTCAAGCCACGAATCTCCTTAGGGCCTGTATGAAGGCATCCGAAGACAATGCAGATACTAGTTCCAGGTGGACAGCACGATACACTGCAAACGTAAAAAGGCATGCCCAGGCTTTTCTTCCATCTCGTAATTAAAGTGGACCCGCCAGATCCACTCCTGTGACTTCAAACACTACGGTGTCACGCACTCTCTCTTCAGGTAATGGTAGCACATACCTATACAAATGTATGCCTGCAAATAGTTTGCACACAGTGCACTTTATAACAACAGAACGAACGGTTCTCCTACCCTTTACAAACCATAACCTCTCTAAAAAAGATCAAAAGACCCTGTACTCCCAAATGGTTTGCCCTGGCATGTGTCTCATGAATCAATCTGGTACCACTGGATGATCAGAAGGCAATAAGTCTGTATATCTGAAATATGACACATCCTCCCGTTCCGATATTCGTGTTTCCAGACGTAGAACATCTTTGGTGTCCACAAATAAATTCAGTGACTTGACAGGATCATATTTCGAGTCTTGAAAGGATTCTTTCTGAATAAATCTAATGTCAAGGACTTAGGCCTTGTCCACTTCAATGGCACTTAGATCTCCACTTGTCTTATATTGCTTTCTGCAATTACAAATGATTCTGAGGACCCATCCCAAAAGACGTAGAATTTTATAGTACTGAGAGGAGAATCGGTTATACCACTCACCATCGGTGCTCACGTTTGGTAAAGTCGTAACCGCACCTTTTCTTTTTTCATCAGCAGAAACAACTTCCTCAGGCCATTGATCTGGAGGCAGCTTTAGCCATTCAGGTTCCTCCCACCATCTCACTTTCATCAATTTCTTAGCAGAGCGTTCTTGACTGGCTCCAGATCTGATGGGATAAGTGGACCTGGAACGTGGAGCTAATCTTCTTTCGCCGTCAATCGTTTAATCTCCTTAGCCCTATTACGTACAAAAGTAGCCCATTGCTTCTCTCTTTGTATCTACTCTAAACACCGTACTTGAATCATTCCAGAAATAGAAGTGCGACACAATTAAATCTAAATCTTCCACTATAGAGGAAAACAGTCTAGCCACAATAGTAGAGCTTAAGAGCTCCTGAAGTGGTATAGTGGTCTTCTTGATAGGTGCTACTCTGGCCTTAGCCTGAACAAATTGAACTTCAATGCAAAGTTCATTCTCCGATCTCAAATACACAACAGCACCATATACATCTTGACTGGCCTCGCAGAACGTGTGAAGACTATGCTTTGTGTTATTCTGAAGTCCCTTAGTACATTTTACAAATCTCTCCTTTTATTTTGTAGGAACTTATTCATCCCAGCCCAACTTTAAGCCCCACATCTGTTGAATCAACAGTTTTGGGATCAATGTTACAGGAGATGTGAAACCAATTGGGTCATACAATTTATGAATAACAGACAAAAATTTTCTCTAAGTCACACTCTGAAATCAATTTGAGGAATAAAGGCTGAATTGATGGCCAACATATCAATTCCACGCCTCCAATGCAGACCTAAAACAGGTGACACTTCACTATTGTCAACTTCAGAGCTAGAATATTCCCATCCTCTCAGCTCAAATTTTGCTTCAAGCAACAAAGCAGTTAATTCTGTCATAAACTGATGTAGCTCGTTCACCTCATATATACTCGAGACACAATTGTCTACATAAAAATCCTTCTGCAATTTTTTAAATCGTTTTCCGGAAATACATGCTAGTCCCAAAACCGTTCTTTTCACAATCTCTCAAGACCTAGTATAGATGGTGTTCAATGACAGCTCCTAACAGAAAAGTACTGGGTTAAACACCGAAAACCACACGTGCATATCTTAGGACCAAGCTTTCCCCATTTGGTATTTCCCACAAGAACCGTATGAAATCTTGATCTCGTTCACAAAGTCCAATCTGCAAGAAAGTTTTCTTTATATCTGCAATAACACCAATAGCACCCACTCTGAAGCAAAGCAAAAGAGACGGAATACGCTCAATCAATTTCGGCCCTTCCTCTAAGCAATCATTCAGCGAAGGACAGAAATTGATCTTTGCTGAGGCATCAAACACGGGACGAATCTTTGTAGTACCCTTTTACTTGATCACTGGTTGGTGGGGAAGATAATGTCCCTAATTACATTTAGCATTAATCACTTATTCTATGATTCCTTCTCTCTTCCATTATTCAAGCACTTCTGTGTAGGCTCGTTCTACTCCAAGAGATTTCAGTTCTCGGAACGTTGTTTCCAGACGCTTTCAAGCTATTGTGAAATTTGAAGGAATAGTGGGGTGTCCATACACCCATGGAAGTTTAACCATGTAACGACCATCCACATCCCGTTTGACAGTTTGTTTAAAATGTTCTAATGTTGCTAATTCTCTTTCAGTCTTTGTCCTTCGCTTCTCTGGGTCCTCTATTCCCAGAACATTAAGATCCCAGAGTGTGGAAATGGGCATATCTTTAGCAAACAAAGAGGTTATGGTCATTTTATGAGAAAGTGACTTGTTTTATGGAACCCTGCCAAGTAGCATCCATCCTAAATAGGTGTTCACAGCTACCAAACCACATTTAAGAACGACTCTTTCACTTGTGAGTATTTTCCCCACAAAATCAGCCCCTATCAAAATTTTTACTGGTCCAGCCTCATCATTTATTTCTATACCCAACAGATTTAGTTCTCTCTAACATAAATCTTTTCTTGCGAAAGGCACAGAACAATATATTTTGTCATAATCAAGTACTTCAAAGTCGCATACATAACGGTTTTTGATGTTTACCAACTGAATATGAAAACGATTGTGTGAAACCTCACCTGAATGACTTCCTCCAAAAAACCATGCTGAATACGTTCTTCCCCTATTGATGTGTATCCCATTTGTCCTACCACTTCCTTTAGAATGTAGGATCTCTGGGATCCCGTGTCTATCAAAGCTCGAACAGTTCGAGTACCCCTTTAACTGTACAGTAAGAGTTTGAAGAAGTACTTCAGAGCAAGAATTATTTGCCAATGTATTCTCCACAGGAACCCTTGTACTTTCAGGTAAGTCTTACTTCAAACTGTCCTTATCCCCAGACTTAAGAACACTAGCTTCTAGTTTAGGACAAAGTAGAATACTGTGTTTACCATCACAGATCAAATACTTTAGTTTACATCTCTTTTCAATTTGTCAACCTTTCAGACAAACAAAACAACAGCGACTCTGCCCAATAATTTTAAGCTTTTCATCTCTGGTCAATTTTCTGGCTTTAAAACAATCTACAGAAAAATGTGACGTGTTACAAAATATACACATTGAATTGTTTGAACTAGGCTTATTTATTGTATCTATTAATTTGGCTGCTGTAGATACCTTTGTTTCTTCATAGCCGGGGATATTTCTCCTCTTATCTTTTACAACTTCCTTTCTACCACTGATATTAAAACCATTAACCGCAAGACAAATGCGTTCTTCTTGTTCGACTTCCCTCAGGAGAAAGTCCATTATGCTCTGCAACCGCCCCTCACCTTGACTTGAAGAACCACTATGTGGACAAGCACGGTGTAAACCTCCCGTCTAATAAGATTCAACCATCGTGTATAACATTGCCGCATACTTATTAAAGGTGACTCCCAAAGCCTTGAGTGCCTTTAGCTGAGTTTCTAAACGGTCATACATAGTCGATAACAGTATCCCATCTGACAAATTCTGAAGAGTAAGCTTCAATAGTTCCCACACATAAACTTCAACCAATAAATCATCACGTCCGAAAGGAGATCTCAAACTTTGTAAGGCCTTAGAATGATTTTCTCGAGTCTGAGGAAAACTTTCGACCACTTCTCGAGCCCTTGAACCAGTTAAAGAGGCCTGAATCAAATACTGGAATTTGTTGACTGCATCTAAATCCTCAACTTCATCAATTTGAGCGAATTGGCTCCAAAAACTCAACCATTCTGTTATGTCACCCCCATATTTTTTAAATTCTATCTTGGGGAGTTTAAACTTACTTTTTGAACAATGTATACTTCTATAATCGGTTTGAATACTGGTTTCGGACGCTTCATCAGTATCATGTACCATCTTAAATTTGTCAAAATGAATACACATAGTTGCCCAATTAGCTTTGTATTCATTCATACTAGCTATTTTGGCACTCGATTCATTTTCCGACGCATCTCTTTCAAGCAGGCTATTCAATATTTGCTCATCTAGGTTTGCACGCTCAGTTGATTTTCCTTGCAACAGCTGGTGATTGGTTTCAATGGCCATTAAGTCCTTCTCATCATCAACTGAAAACAGATATTTTGTAGTCTTCACAATATTCGTGAAAGAAGCTCTAATGGCGGCCCTTTAAAAAAAACATATCTTTATCTCCATCTATATGTCCTTTAACGGTTGCCATAATATAATTTATCGTCTACTCGACGTAAAAAATCCGGCGTAATATTTAAGTAAAGATAAAGAAGTGTTGTGCATAAACACTATTTAATTTGTCATTTTTAGTGGACCCACAAAAATTTCGACAATTAAAACACAAAGAATATACAATTAAAAAAAAATAGACAAACATTATTAGAGGCATAGACATATTAGAAGTCATGCTTTGAAACAATAACTAACAAGTCCATCTATTGAAACAATGTGACACCACGTGTGTCATGAAGCCACGCTTCTTGTCTCACATAACGCCAATATATCTTGTGCAGCTTCTACGTCCATTATTCTGTCTATTAATGTTTATAATTGGGTATCTCTTGAGTGTTCTCCCCCCACCCCCTAAACAGAAAGTACGTCGTTTTTGTGGGTGCTAAACTTATCTTAACTTCCCTGAACCAAGAGTCCAAACCAGCGAGTACTATACTGCTTTTGACCTCTAGTTCCCGTCTTGATTTAGCTTCAACCACTATAAGTAAATCATCCGCAAAGGTAACCACTCCTTCCGTATCAGGGAGCGCCTCAATTGCCATGAATCCAAGTTCGAAACTTATATTCAAAAAAATCAGCCCACAGACATATCCTTGTGGAAAAACTTTCGTAATATTTTTACATATTGATATTCCTGTACCTCAGGTTAGCATGTATATCCCTACAGTAGTCCATAAGTGTCCTGTAAAGATTCCCCGGACAGTTAATTTCCCTTAGCTGCTTGAAAAATGCAGGCCACCATAAATTGTCAAAAGCTCCCAATATGTCCACGAATATCCCTACTACCTATTTTCCATTAAACCTATCTACAGGATTCATAGCTTCACAGATAGCGTCCTCCATGGATCTTCCTTTCCTGAAGCTGTACTGCTGCTGGTTCATACCCACAGCCTCTCAATGCGTTTGTAGTTTACTACGCAGGATCTTCTCTTGTAGTTTCCCACACACATTAAAGAGACTAACTGGTCTGTACGACTTAAGGAGTTGAGGGTCCATATTCTTGCCTTTACTAAGAATCACCACCGGACTCTGTTTCCATACGTTTGTTACACGACCTTTTGGGTCATGCAATTGTTCATCAACTGCGCTAGGAAAGGCGCTATATGCTCACTTATCTTCTGAAGGCCCTCAACCTTGATCTCATCAGGTCCAGGAGCCGTCTTACTTTTCATTTTAGCTTCTACCTTAAAATGGACAGCTGTAACTAGCGAGAAATACCTGATAGCATGTAGATACTTAAAACCCGTTTAGTTATGGATATGATCTAGGCCTATTTAATATTACATACGCACTTCATGTTTTCTTGGGAAGATGTGTTTAGGATGATACGTTGTGTAAATATTAGGACTAGTCAATTTAAGCATCAATCTAAATAAGAATAAAATTAAATAGCTCATTTTTCGTTGAGTTGCAGTACATGTAGTAGGATTACATATATTCATGAATCAGCTGTTAGATATAATCCACAACAATCTTCATTTTTGCTTAAGAAAAACAACTCAATAGCGTTTTCGCATTCCACCCTGGTCAGATCAACTTGGTCGTAAACCCTCGATACCAAGACATAACCAAGTCAATTTTAAAAACTCGCCTATTGATTTTTATAGGAATGCGTGCACAAGGCAAATTTGTGCAGAGGGATCTTTAAAATTACAACATGCAACATTCTTAATGAAACCAAATTGCTGCTAACTAAAAATACAGTGCCCGTATCTGAATCCATCCGTGCACACTGCTGAGTAAATGTTTGCTGAATACCCATTATAACTGACGTAAGAAATTTAAATTTACCTATTATTATTTGGTGTTTTTTTAATTGTAAGAATATTATTTTGTTGGGAAAACTGTATTGAGCTTAGAATTTATTGCTCTTAATGGTAAAATAGTAAAACTAAATAATAATAAGTTTGATTTTATTTTTACTTACTATTTTTCTCTGAGTAAATATTGCACTAGGTAGAATCAAAATTTAAATATTATTATCATAACTTGAATACTTCAAACGATTTAAATAAATACATTTCCATTTTAATTACTACTTATTTCATTTAAGAAGCGACAAGTCGATGTGATACGCTGTTAGATCGTCTGCTGTTTCCACCAAAAAGAATTGAGGTTGTGCGCAGGTTCACTACGCATGTAATAAATAAGAAAACTCGCTTTCATACCCATGACGAAGAGGGAACGAGTGAGAGGTACCAAATAATGTTAGCCATGTTTTGAAACCCATCCACACTGCACTCAAGTGAAGAGTAAGGTAGAATAACCTAGGAACGCAGAAACGCATCGAGGTTATTCTAGAGTAAGGTACATATAGGTTACATCACGCTATGACTTCATTTTTAAATGTACAAGAAAAAAAGATTATATTTATTGACAAATAGGAGTTATTGAACATAATATGCTCTGAAACGTTGAAGTTTATCGGACTAGGTACTATCTCAAGACTTTTACAAGAAGAAAGCACTTACATTTCCACTTATCCATCGGACTACTTTTCAGTTTGAATTTTCCTAAGATTTTTTATAATCTTTCAAGTAGATTTTGAATTACTAAACTTTGATAAATTTAACATTATTATACAAGCGACTGGGACAGTTTTCGAGGGTGGCAAGGAATTCTGGTTGATTCCAAGAGATTTAGAGATGGAAGTTGGTACCAAGGTGTTTGTAGAAGACGATCCTATTTTAAGCCACTATTAATTTCAAGTTTTAAAAGAGTGGTAATACTTGCGCCAGACATATTAAAATTTACAACAATCTACAGACCATTGATATGGACAAAAGGAGTCTGACGCAATGATTTTTTCAGCGATTTTACCACAAATTAAAAAACTGCAACACTGACTTGCATACGAAGAAGACTTCATTCAGGCGATATGGTTTTGTTTATTCTTTCTATTCTATCATCCTTAACCATCTGATCACACTGGCTCTAAGAGACCAAAAGAATACTATGACGTCGTTACTCCCCACATGCATTTCTTAATCAATATTACACAAGACAATTTGTATTCTTAATGTAAAATTTTTATCTTAAGAAATTAATATTTTTAACAAAACCCTCTTTTCAATTTTTTTCTTTTGACTATGATTCTGATAAATAATACTAGACAGATCAACTACTATACATGAAACAGAGTTCAACTATTATCTTTCAAATTCATAAATATTAAACAGTTAAATAATTTCAACATATATTTTGCACTCATTAACATTTTATTACTCTAAAGAATACTTTTTTAACATTTATAATTATTATTTTAAATCTTGTGCTAAAGTATTTTTTTTTAAGTAATCCTGATCTATCTGAATATTTAGATCCCTTTGATCATTTTAACTTGAATTGTGTACTTTTTATTATAATATTAAATTGTAATATTAGATTTAGAGCTTATACATAGTTCTGTTAGGCAGGGAGTATTTGATTATTTTTTAAAATTACATACCGTATCCAGATTAACTCAATTTTTTTCTGTCTAAATTATTAATGTTACTTTTATTATCTTATATTTATACATATTTATATTGTTGGTACCATCATTTGTTGTACCCTGAAGCCATCTCTTTCCTGTGTGGCTGCTAGCAGGATACAGTTCTTGGAGGTCCACTTAAGCATCCAAGGTGAGTCAAGTTTTGACGATATTCAAGTTTCAAAGTATATTCCGGGAAAACCCTTATTTTCTCCCATTTTTAATACCTGGACGCCCCGAATTATATGTATTTTGAATCTCGTGTATATCTTTGTAGACTGCATATTGAGAGTGATTAATAAACTTGTTATATTTTGCATATGATAATTTGTCGCCAGCCACAAACATGATAACATAGAGATGTCAATATGCAGGTTAGGAAAAAGACCTGCATTTTTTTAAAGTTCTGAAATAATATAGTTATGAAATAATACTAATTGTCTATAATTAGTATTGAGTGGAATCTATCAATCGTTTATATCAAACTGGAAAGATCTTTCCATTATAATAAGGAAGTGCTTGCTGCCACGGGACGTGGCAGCAAGGATTTTGGCATGGTAAATCCTTGCTGCCACGGTATTTTTCCTTTCGGCC
>CABEEJ010010962.1:0-12463 GCA_901482245.1 Timema douglasi | reverse complement strand
TTTTAGAAACTCACTGTAAAACATTGTGTATTTTCTTTTATTATATTATTATGCCCGTGCGAAGCCGGGTTGGGCTGCTAGTTGTAGATAAAGAAGCAAGTAAAGCTACTCAAATGAGCTTCGCTAATACCAATCGTTGGGAGAGGGGGGAAAAGGAGGTCGAGGGTGAGTGGGGGTGGGGGTTGGATATTCCCTGATATTACGCTAATTCGGAGATATAACGTATACTTGCTCGTGTTTCTCGCAATCTAGATCAAAGAACAGGAAGGATTTGTTTTTTATGTTATTGCATCTTCAACCAACAGATAAAGTCTTGTTAAAAAAAATTGCAAAGAGAATTTACCAAAGACGTTATACACTCTCGAGTGTTATGGAATAAAATAGTAAATGAAGGTGAGTATTCTAAGTATAGGTTTATCTTTACAGGGATCCATGCCGGTGGGCACGTGGTCTAAATGCCAAGCTCATCTGTTGTGGTTCGTCGGTGACAAGGGGGTTCAGGTTAGGATCCCGAACGACTGTAATAAAAGTGTTTGTTTTTTTACCTAAATGGCTTCCTACTCCACATTGACGTAATTGAGGCGCTACTTTCCAGATATTCTACCTTTTCCCACCTGTATTAAATTAGTGAGTCAGGGCTGCACATAAGGGGTGTGTAAACAGTGTGGTCACACAGTATCGCGCTTGATATGGTGACAGAAGGGAAAATCAAGTTGGTGTGGAACATTTTTCATGCGCGATAGTTTGGTAGACTCCCTGTATAAGCAATCTAGCAAATATTTTCAGAGTGTAAAACAAAATAAGAACATAATCATGTGGTTTGATTTATGTACGAGTGAAGTGAGTCCTCCGTTTTAACTCCACCAGTTTGCATTAGTCTGTCTTTTTTTTTGTGGATATATATCATGAAAGCGATTTAACGTATTTACCGAGTTAATTAAAACTTGGGACAGTTGTTCTTTGTAAATTTGTACAGATACATTTGTTGGGGAAGAAAATTGATTTAAAATTTGGAGATAAATCAACCCTAATATGTGTAAAAACACGACTTCTATCATGTATTTACTTTTAAGGGCATTTCCTGATTTCTTATATGGCTGAAAATTGGTTAATATGTGCAAAATCCTGTACTAACAATAAACAAAAAAAAAAGTTTTAAATATAATTTGTAAGGGGGGGGGGGGCAGACAACTGTAGGCCCCCACAGATGAAGTTTGCCCAGAACCCCACGCCTGCTATGGGCAGCCCTGTATAGTTAAATAAGTATAGTACGAACGGATAGTAAGACAAAGAGAATAATAAACCAATGGTTCAGGGTATGCGTTTATACACTCTGTGATAAAGAATATTGACTCTAAAGGCAACATCTGTATAGTTATTAAACTTGTAAAATTTGACTGCACAAAAAGCCGATAACGTGATATAGTTGATTTGTTTCTAATAGTTATAAATAAGCTGATGATGTCATACGTCCATCTTACTATGAATTCAATTAATGAGTGTCTTATAAAAATTAACAAGTGCACCAGTATAGCTCAGTGGCAGAGTAATGACGCGCAATGCCATAGGTACCAATTTCAATTTCGGTGTTCACATGTCTTTTTTTAAATGTATATTTGAAACATATTTGTAATTGGGACTTAATTTGTATCAAATGATAATTTTAATATTATAATGGAATAGTAGATATTAATTAAAATATATCAAATATATTTTATAATGATGAGTTAGTTACATACCCACTCATTACAAAACTTTGTCAAGATAATCAATTCTTGTAGAATACGGTGGTCATGCAATGCGGATGGAAGAATCTAGAACCTCAATCAGGGTATTCACCGACAAATCCAATATTAAGAGATCTTTTGGAAAAACCCAGACAAAGGTGCGAGGATTACAATAGAACTGAAAGATGGATATGGATAGAGGGATTCTAGGAAAAAAGTGCAAGTGAAAGAAGCGAACACGAAAACTCCGCACAGAAAAAAACCCACAACCATTAATGCTCACAAGAAAAAAGCCCACGCGGAAAAATGCCCCCGCGGAAAAATGCCCACGCAGAAAAATGGCCAAACGGAACAATGCCCACACGGAAAAATGGCCACATGAAAAATTCTCACGGAAAAAAAAGTCCAAACTAAAAGTGCACACTTTGAAAAATGTCCAGTGAGACAAATGTCCCCATTCATTTTTACTTTCTCATAAAAAAATAAAGTATTGTAATGGTGAAAGAAATCGAAATAGAAAGAAAAAATTAAAACAAGGAAAAAAAAATCATTTTACAATTATGTCAGTTTCTTGGTCTGTCTGTTTATGTATGTGCTCAAACTTGATATTTAATTTTTACAAGTTTATATCTCCAGAATCTTATTTTAATTTTCACCCTAGCCCTCAAATTAAAGGTGACTAGTGCTTTTTTTGAATTCCAATTTCGAAATTGGCTTTAACGATTTTGAATGAAATTGATGTCTAGACTATGTTTGACCTCCCAAATAAGTGAGATAACACCTTATATTTGGTTTTTGGGTTAAAATTAGTTGAAGGGCAATATACAAGCACTAATGAGTAATTCTATAAAATTAGAAATATTTTGAAAGCGGCTCTAACGATTTTGTTCCAAATTAGTATATGTGGTATAATGTCCCTACAAAAATATATTGGGGTTTGTATGTCACTACAAAAATAAATGGCACATAACTCCGCACAGACTATCTTGCTCTAGTATTTTAAAATGTAGATATTTACTCAAAATTCGTAATATAATATACACTAGCGAACCCGCGAACAAATTGTGCTCTAATACAAATATTTTTACCTGGGGTTATAAATTTTATAATCTTATTTCTAAAGAATTAACATCTTCATTTGTACATCTGGATCAATAAAAAATATCGATATTGTGTCTCCAAGGGTCAACACTTCGTGTTAAAATTTTGACTTCCGGTTAAAATATTTGAAATTTTAATAGGGAATAACCCGCCTCGATGGCACAGTTGGCTAACGTGCTTGTCGTGTTTAGCTCGACTGCTGAGGAAGGGGAGATCGAGGTTCGAATCTCGGTCGGGTGAACTGGGGGTGGTTTTTCCTGAATGGTTTTCCACTCTCCCTCCACGCAAATGCGGGTTCACTTCCTTTAATTCAACCTTCCCAATTCCTAATCCATTATAGTAATTAGTACTTAAAGGCGTATAATCCGAATGGGTAATAAGACGCGGTGCTAAATATTATTATTATTATTATTATTATTATTAGGGAATGCACATCTTATTCTTATCGTATTGCTATTAAATTTCTCTTTTATAAATTTTGACCATTAAAATAGGTAATTATTGAGTGGAGCGTCCCCTTCAAGAAATTAAACCAATTTAACCTATATTAAAGTCACAACTAGTTTAATTGTCACGTAATACTATCTCATCAACCAGAATTAATTTTTAAAATTGTTATTGGTAATATAATTAATTGATTACTATACGATAATTATTATTAATACTTAAAACAATCATATTAAGTATTAAAATGGTGAAAATGGGCATTAATGAGACTACCCAAATTTAAGATGTGTGCATTTCACCTTGTTGCACTAACATTGTTTAGGTTTGAATTTATTTTATCATTAGTATTATTACTATTTCAATGATTAATAATAAATAAAGATCTTTAAAATAATTTATTTTTAAATAACGTGCTTTAAACAAAATCTTTGAATAATACCACACACATAATGTGCTAATTGTTATGTTTAAACTTATTGCTCTCTTAATATTACGTCAATACGTTATTATTTGCTTTTAATAAATGTCAATACTAATCGCAAATTTCGTGTTATACCCTTCATTAGAGGATTATTCCCACGTTTAGCGTTACACTGAAAAATTACTCAAAGATTTCTTCTCAAAGTTTGAAGTATTTTTATGTCAATATTTCTTGAAGCCCCCACCCCCCGACTCGATCCCGATGGGAGAACCCACGTACCTCCCACCCTCACGAAAATCCTGGATTCACCCTTGTGCTGTACAAAAACACAGAGGTTAGACGAAAAACTTCAACTTCTTGAACTAATTACTTATTTGCTTACTATATGACATTAGAGAATTATTGCGATTGAACTTAAGTATCTCTTCACAACTAAATCTCACAAAATCGTATTGATATATTTGCCAATATATCAGAAACTATTGATTTAACAAAATTATATTTCAAATAAAAGTTTTCTACTTTTAACAATACTAAAATTATACAGTTATAAGTTATTTAGTATCTCAAATAGTTGCGGAGATATAAATAACCCTAAAAGTCCTTTTCATAGAAAAATGAAAAGTCAATCTTGTTTATAATCTTAATCAACGCCTAAGTGCGTTATAGCCGATTCTGAGAAAATAGAATTTTTCTCAATTAGAATTTATGTATCAGACCGGAATCCTTAAAGTCATTTTGACGAAAACTTGAGGCTATTCATTTAGTTTGTAATATTGATCCAAGCTAGAAATGAAATTTAATCAAAATTGTTAAAGCCAATTGTGATAAAATCGATTTTTTTTTCTCTTGCCACCCTACCCTTAATGTTAGGGTTGGATATCCATTTCCAAAATTCCCTCAAGGTAATCGTATGAAATCTCTAGATACAAAGTGCTAGTCCAATCGGTAAAACATTTTAGGCTCTATCCCGAGGTACAGACTGATAGCTAGATGGACAAACAGACGGCATTGCGAAAACAACTTTTTCGGATTCGGAGGATCTTGAAACATCGACATTCATCAAAATCTTGAGTTAGATTTTTTTTAATAATCACAATACTTGATCTACATGTAAGGTAGTGAGAAAGTAGTAATAATTATATTGGGCCAACAAGGGTCAACATTTCGTATTAAAATGTTGACTTCCAGTTTACATTTTTTTTATAGTAATAGGTGATCTGGTGGTCTAGGGGTAAGGTGTCAGACTTCTGTGCTGGTGGCCGGGGCTCAATCCCAGGTCCCGACATAGATTTATCTGATTACCAAACCCTTCCTTCACCTCTAACAAGATATCTTGTGAATGTTAGGAATGCCAGGTCTCCACCGTGGTTCGGATTCCACGTTAAACTGTAGGTCCTCCATTTCATCTCACAATCACCCTACCATTACACATTAGCTTAAGTGCGTATAACCCGAACGGGTAGTAAGACGCGGTGCTAATAATAATAATAATAATTTATAGTAATAATCTTTATTTTATGTAATACGTAACCTACTTATTAAACTATACCAGTATGTAGATCCAACATAATGTAAAATAACCATTAAATATAACTTTATTTTGATATATTTTTGTATTTTATTTGAACACTAAGGACTTGTTGTAAACATTGGTTATGTTGTTGTACCAAGGCCAGGATTTTGATGACCTAATATGTGTCAAAAAAGTATCCCTAAAATTACATTAATAATAAAAAACAATGTTAAATTAACAAAAAGACCCAAAAAAGTTAATGCAAACTCTATGAATGCACAAGAATAAATCAAAACCGCACTTTACAAGTGTAAACTAAAAAGTTAGTAATAAAAACCCCAATCAAACTTTATTCCATTAACAACAAATTTTTATTTATAATTTTTTTCGTGTGGACATTTATCTTTGTGCGCATTTTTCCATGTGGGCATTTTTCCGGGTGAGCTTTTTTCCTGTGATTATTCATGACAATGGGTTTTTTTCTGTGCGGAATTCTCATGTGCGCTTTTTTCCGGTCACTGGATAGAAGTAGCACCAGACAGATATAGATGGCCTAATTTTGTAGGTGCGGCAATAAACTTTCAAGTTCCTAAGACCATAAGAAATTTAATATTTTTTTCAGAATTAGAAAAGGTATGAAATTAATACATTTTGTAGGGTACATTTGAGAAATAAACACCTATTATTTACTAAATAAAATTGATTCAATATAAACAAACAAATTATTATTAATTAAATAATTATATATTTAATTATACAAGGGATCATTAAAGAGAATAAAATTAAAGTTCTTACTTTCCAACAATAAGCTATATTCACTATCGTTTATACTGCTTAAATATTCACAACAAAATTGTTTTGATACAAATAAATCTAACTGAATACATTAATTTGTATGCAAATTGTATGTAAAACATATCCGTATATTAGGCTCAATTGTCAAAGATTAATAGATCTACAAACTACTTTTTTTTAAATCTTATATACTAACACCTTTTGAAAAAAACTACAAGGATATAATTAATAAAAAAACTGATCCCAAACCCTGCAAAAAAGATACGCCATAACTGACTTTTTATAAAATGAATTGTTAACCTTTCTAACTTCCCTTTATCATCACTCATAAAGCACAGTCAGGTTGGTCACAAGAGAGTTTTATTTTATTTCAGGTAACAAACACAAACAGCTCTATGAGAGAGTGAGACATATGAAGCGTTAGGCGCTGAAATCGTAAACAACAATTTTAAAAGAACAATTATACCAGAAATATGTGGGACACCTTCCCACTCAATTAAATGGCGACTCAAACAATATGATACAATCATAAGTTAAATTGACTTTCATACAAATCTCGTCATAATGATAATTTGTAGTCAAAATAAAGATCCAGTTACTAATAATAAGTTTGGTAGATATGAAATAGATACCAAGTTGCCATTCACTGTGATTCCCAAATAGTCAGAACAATGAGTCCCCAATTAGCATATATCTCCCCAACCGTAATCGGACATAATTGAAAAAAACAACAAAGGTTCTAATTTTGAAACTTATGCCTCAAATGGTTGTACTAACCTTAAATATCGAAGTCCATATAACAGTATAAACATGCCAACTAGCGGCCACACATTTAACTAACATAACATAGACTTTCAATACATGTAACGGTGATGAACTATCTCCAAATAAATAACAAGTGATTATAAGCTCTCAAATTGGCATAGCTAAAGTATAACGCAATCAGATTTATAACTGAACCAAGATGGCGGTATGCAAAAATATCAATTCATCCGTAAGGAGAATAACATAGATTTTAATTTGAATATTACCAGGACCTAACATACTTCAAATGTTCACAAAATAATGACAAACATACGGATTGGTCAAACCGTCCAAGATATCAACTTATCCATGGCCTAAAGAGCCAGTTTACTTAGACCATGTAGAGTTAATACTTGATTAAATTAGATATTAAAAATCCAGAATGATAATTTTGAAACATTATAGCCAAAGGGAATTTTGAATATACAGACGTTAACTACCCTATAACCAGGTCGCTCACCTTGTGATCAAAGTGCAATGTGTGTGTGAATTACATAACCCTGCCATTATATATCCACGATAAAGTCATGTGCTATCGAGGCGTGGAAACCAAAGGAGGGGGAGAGGAGTAAGGGGTATCATGGTTTCAGAACATGCTCAAACACTTCACGAACTGTTAAATACGCGCCGAATAATAGTTCTTTGAGTTTCCTAACACTGCCAATGGAGCGGATCCAGTTCGCACATATCGTTCATCTTCTTTTCTTGGGCGCGGCACAGCTTTCTCGGCGAGGAGCGAAACATAGCCCCTCGAGCCAGTCCGATATTGACAGTGCCCTGGTGTGTTGGTGGATTCGTAGCCTGGCTGAGACGGGTTGATTGGGGCCGGAATGGTGAGCCAAACAACCTTTTAACTGATAAGTGTTATAACAGGGTTACACCTTTTATAATATATTTTGATTATTATTAAATGCGATTCTCATATTGTTGATGTTATATTTCTTTTACAAGGTTAATTCAATTATTTTATATGTAGACCCTATATTTAAGATAAATCATTTGATAAACCACTAGTTTCTGACGGCGTGTATAGGCCTAACCTTTTATCTAAAGTTATAGGAAAAGGAAAATATAAGAATAAAATTTTTATGATGTTGCTTAGTTGTGATAGAATCACTATTGTTTCATATGTTTGTAGTGAAAGTCTTTAATTTATACTTTTTTTATATATAATATTTTGTTTCAACTTTATGCTCAAAGTAGAGTAATACTAAGGTAAAGCAATGGTTAGTGCAGTAAATCATTGAAGAAAAAAAAAATTGGAGTTTGTTCAGTCCACGAGCATAAACGGTAACCCACAGGACGACAAAGAAAACTCAAAACCAAAGATGTTTTCATGAGTGTCAATATTCAGTGACTTAAATAGGATTTATTTTGGGCAGGGAAGGAGGTTCATCTTAAAAATGGTGTATTTATTTTTAACACCACGTCTTACTAACTGTTCAGTCTATACGAATATTTGATAATTATTCTCATAGGGGATATTTGATAATTATTCTCATAGGTTAGAGATGAGAAAGGAAACAATTTAGAGGTAATCTACCAGCACTTGCGTGGAAGGAGAATTGGAAATCAATTAGGAAATAAACGCCTTCAGTAGAATGAACAGGGATTAAACCCAGATATTTCAGCCATTACCAGGCCAGTATAACACGAGAGTGACGGCTTAGACCATTCGGTCACAGAATCGGGTTGTTTATTTTCAAATGGAATTATGGTAAAAACGTGACTTTTAAAAGGAATAAAAATATAATCTGATTGTGATCGATCATTTTAAATATAGACTTATGATTATTAGTAAAATAAGTTTTGTTGCCTCCCCAACCTCTATGTCTAAGCCAACTATGAGAAATCTGTTCCCACTATTCTTCACACTTTCACAAGGAACGATTGACATGGTGAAGTAAAGAACTGCTATAAGAAATTGGAAACCTATAATGTAGCGAGCATAAACCTAACTAGGCCTAATCATTAAGGGGCTTTTATTACTATTCTCTTTTCTCAGAAAAGTGTGTAAAAAATATAAAATAAATTCAATTAATCATATCGATTTGGCACAGCAAAATGTATTTTAAAAGCAAACATCATTTATAACGTCTTGGAGGGGTTCAGGGGATTCAACCCCTATTTTCCCCCCGTAGATATGCCACTGGCTTTGTGTATACCAAGGTTTTAACGTTTATAAATATTTTATGCAAACACGCCTACAACTAAAGAAAGTATAATTGTTTCAAACTTTTATAAATAAAAATAAAAAATAATATGTGATACGGATAGGATGAAGGTAAATATTGGTAGGACGAAAGTGATGATAGTTGGAAAGGAAGAAGGCAATGTTATTTTATATCCATTGAAAGGAAGAAACTATAACAAGTAAGGTCGCTCAAATATTTGGTAAGTCGAGGTATTTAGGAATGATGCTGTACGGAGGAAGCTAAAAGCAGAATAGCCATGAGGGAGGGAACACGTGGAAGAGTGAGGGGACTAGTGAGGGGAATAGTGAGAGCGGGAAGAATCTCGATTTAGGTGAGTGTGGAGTGTGGTGACGTATGGAAAAGAAGACGGCCAGAAAGAAGGAACAAAGGTACTTGTAGCGTTTTGAAATGTAGTTATAGAGAAGGTGAAATGGATGGACAGGGCGAGGAATGATGAAGTGTTGGAGAGAAAAACATCTTTGCTGGGTTACACAATACATGAAGAGGATCATGGAGGAGAAGGATTAAGAATAAGATTTGAAATGCTAATAAATATCATTAAAGGAATAAATTACTAAAGAATGAAAGAAGATGCTCAAAACCGAGGAATATTGAAGATGGCCGGTTATACCGTTATCACGACAGATTCACAGAAGAAGAATGATAACAAGAAGAAAACAAAGAACAGATAGGATAGTCTAAAAGTTGATAGCAAATATGTCATAGTAAATAATAGCAATGTCAACTTAAATTTGAGATAAAATAGAACCTTGTAAAAAATGAGCAAATCAACTAATTTATTTTATCTAAAGTGAATTTATCCTCATCTTGGCTACCCCCCTGAATCGTCTAGAGGTACATCAAGTCAATATATTAACTCAGCTCTTGGTTTATCTTGCAGCCTGTGGCTTCGGAAATTTCACCCGCATACCTCGGCGAGCCCCCCATTCCCTACGTCACATTGATTCTACGTCAGTGGGTTTCCAATAACTGGCATTCCTCCTTCACCACTGCCCACACTATCTGTTCCACCATCGTCATTCTCTCTCCCTCCCTTCTCCATTTGTCCCCTATAAATCATAAAATGAACATTTTGGATAACGTTACATTCTCAAATTCCCCCTCTTTCCCCTATATTTCTTGTTCCTTTATGGAAAATTATTATTTCAGTTCCAAAATTATAAAAAATGTACAATTCATTTTTATAAAGATCCATACAAATATAACAAAGCAGTATAGTGATAGTAGGTGCGTTTTAGTTAATTTATTTTGAGTATTTAACGTGCGTTTTTTGAACTAGGTGATTGTATCAGCTACGACTTACAAACTGACTTCACTATAAGAGACAGAACCCAGTCCACTAGCTGTTAATTCATCACTGGTAAAGAGGAATCCACAATTTATACAATTACACATTTTTTTGGCACTGTGGGAGATCGGTTTCGAGAACTCAACAAACTAATGTCTATTGTTAATATTGCTTCAAAAAATATAATGGCATTTAAAAAAAAAAAAAAATTGGTTTTGCTTAAAAATTGGAGCTTGACCAAAGATTTAATGATAGGACTTATTTTCTTTCAAAGTATAATGCTATAATATATCAACGGTCTATTTTATGAGTCAGAGTATATTTTCCTGATTGATTAATCATCCACCCTTCCACCACAAAAATTCGAGTAAATTTGCTTAAAAGTTTATCCTCCTCATCCCAACCTCATTTGTGTAGTTAAAGGAGAATGTATCGGACGGGTATTAAGATGCGGCGGGGAAAAAATTTATGCTATAAAATTAAAATGTAACTTGTTTGATATTTTCCTCCTCGTCCTTTACAGTTTTCATGATTTGCATTTTGAAAGTTCTCAAATAGATCGGATTTAATTTTAATCTACTCTATTTTACTATTGTAGCTCGTGTGTATTTCACAAATCTAGTTGTATCTGGAATAATAATTCTAATTAAACTGCCAGCACCTTGGGAATAATAGAAGGATTGAATGAGCGGATAATTTTTCTAAACGACAATACGTAGGGTAGATACTAGGCAAGGCTTAGTGAGGGGAATGACGTGTATCGTGTGGCAGGGGTGTACAGATGTTCCGTCTCGTCACTCGAAACTGTTATTTAGAAGATACAATGAGGAATGAGAGTTGTTAAAGTGACACAAATGTACATACTTTCATATATTCTATTCTAATTAAAAAATAATAATAATAATACAGGTTTCCATTAAATGATCCCTAACGTCATCTGACAATCAACATTTTATTGCACAATTTTAGCAAGTGTATATATAATAAGCTATAAATAACGATTCAATGATTTCAAATCATTACAGTTCATGAGTTTTACGGGCTCAGACTGAATATTTTATACTTTTTGTGGGCAAGTAACAGGCAGACGAGGGGCCGAATCTCAATAAGGTGTTATGAAGTATTTTTCCCCCCCTTAATAGTTTTCTACTCTTCCTCCACATTCTTGTGGGTAGATTTCCTCTAAATTATACTGTACTTATTCATACCCCATTAAGGTTATTAAAAGTCTTATATACAAAAAATTTTAAAAATAAATATTATCAGGACAGTATTTAAAATAATTTGGCTGGTGAAAGGTTGGAAAATCACTGTATTTAAAATATTGATCTCAGTTTCTTTCAATATGGATTGACTCCCGAATACCCGAGTCAGCCAAAGGTCAGAATATAACTAAGAATGCCTGCATTGGCTTCAACAATCACAATTTTCGCATCTTCAAATCATTTTGAAGGAAAAAGAAAAGTTCCATACATTATGAACAAGTTTAAAATATAGCAAATATGACATATTTGTACATAATAATACTTTCCGGTTTTTAAAACGAGCCATACTTTATAGTTATCCTACTTAATTTAAGGCCAAATAAAATCCTTGTGTTTATTTTTTCTTAATGGTAGATAAATCCAAATATATATCAGTATATAAGAAAATTGTGTAATTTATTTTCGATCTCTCTTTTTCTTTAACTATATATACTTGATCAATAATTTGAAAATTAAAATTAGTGTTACGTAACAAACTCTAAAAGAGGCCCTTCGCATTTCCCTGGTAGTAATTGTAACTCGCTTGGAAACGAAACTAGGATGAATCGCTAAGTCAGTAAATCTCCACTAGGCCTTCAAATAAAGGATCCTATAATTATTACCGGTGTACAGATAGAAGGTGACAGACAATATGACCCATCAATGTCCTCTTTCCCTGTCCCTCCACCACCACCCCTGTCGAGTCTTGTGCGTCCGACCGGTAACACGAGCTTGAAGCGTGGGCCTAGGTCACAATCGAAACGGTGGCTTACTTGAATGCGTGATTTCCCCTGTGTCGAATTACAACCAACCCTTCGATACGTAGCCATAGTCGATGGGGGTATTTGGGTATACACGGTTAGGGCTAACGAGCAGTGGGTAGACTATCTTTTCTTGACATACT
>CABEEJ010010960.1:0-12467 GCA_901482245.1 Timema douglasi | reverse complement strand
TATAGCCTATCTGATTATAAACATGTTTCTTTTGCCAACTGAATTTTATCCAATAGTGCAGTGAATAATTATTGAGTAATTTTAACTAGGAATGTTAAAATAAGGTTATTCTTTATTACTAGGCCTTATTACTATTATTACTGTTACTGTATTACCAATAACATTAAAAATCATAACTATTATTAATCATTCTACAATTTTATTAACCCCTATTACCATTTTTATCATTAAAGCATAGGAGCGTAAGTCCATATTAACTGCTTGTGTTTAGAACCACAACATAGTAAGTCCATTTATTAATAAGACTAAATGTATTCAAGAAAAATTCTTCTACAGATAAAAAAAATTGTTGTAGACTTTTACATTTTCACTGCTAAAAAAGTTATAATAAGGCTTCTCTGTCTTGCCCTGAAGCGTGAACAGAGTTAGAATATGTTTTTGGTCTCTCCTGAAAAAATGACCAGTTGTGACTTACGATACTATGGATCTGGGGTACAATTTATTTATTGGTGTTCATAATATGGACTAATAATAGGAAATCTTCCTCGTACAGATGGCGCACATATTCAATGTTTGCACATGAGTCTTCCTGGGTGTTCACATCTTATCTTGTCGTGTACAGACCAGTTAACTTAAACATCAGGCCCGATTTACCTACAGAACATTCCTTATATCACATATAGACACGTTCTTGCGCACTCATTACAAATTCTTTGAGACTGGAAATAAAATAATAATAGTTTTCATAATTAATATTAATTGGCTATAGAATGTAAATACCTATGTTATGTCTAAATAAATGCGTTTAGTTGTGTCATTTGTACTTTTCTTTTAAATAGATTTATTTTATTTCGCCAAATAAATAGTAACGTTAGGGACATACAGTACTCTAAACGGAGAAATCATCATAGCGTTTACTTTAAATGAAATATCAAGCTGAACTATAACTAAATATATATATATATATATTAAATTTCATAATAAAATAGTATTGGAACGTAGTGATACTTGTATTATAATTATTAGCTATATTTAGTGTGATGCATCTTAATACAGTTAGGAATATATCTATAATTTATCATTTAGATTATAATTAATAACTTCTTATCAAATCGGTCATTTGGACTGTGAGTTCATCCATGCAATTAATATTGATATTTACTTTAAGGTGTGGCAGAAGGGAGTACAAATGTGTTTATATTTTTTATAGAATCACATTATTTTGGCCAAAAAATTGTAATAATAATATTTAGCACCGCGTCTTACTACCCGCTCGGGTTATACGCTTTAATTACTAATTCCGCTAATGGATTAGGACTTGGGAAGGTTGAATTAGAGGAAGCGAACCCGCATTTGCGTGGAGGGAGAGTCGAAAACCATTTAGGAAAAACCACCCCCAGTTCACCAGACCGAGATTCGAACCTTGATCTCCCCGTCCTCAGCAGTCGAGCTCAACACGACAAGCGCGTTAGCCAACTACGCCACCGAGGCGGTTCAAAAAATTGTAATGCTATAAAAACTTTAAAAAATACTCGCGCTCCATTCTGCCTCTCCTTAAGCAGAAACATATTTCATTTCTTTAATATAATTAGTATGTTATTTTTTAATCTTCTTAATTCATAATAGTTTTATTTAAATATTGGTTTTGCGACTTTCTCCAACATCAGAACTCCAACCAACCGGTACTAAATTTGTGAGTGTCTTTAGTAAAAAAACAGTAGGAAGGACTGTATTCAACAGTTTCAAAAGTTGCTGAAATTACTTTAAAATATTCACATATCTTTAGCTTTATTTTTGACGTTTAATATCAATACATATAAAATGATACTGGAAAGATTTTTGGCAAAATATTGACAACATTGAACACAAAAAAAATGTATAATATTATAAAATACCCTTTCTACCTCATTCTAACGAGCTTTTGTAGAGCCATTAAAAATATCTTCTTAGCGCCAGAGTGCATATCAAAATAATAACAACATAAAAATCCAGATGATCCTGTAATGATTATTGACCGGGGTCCTGTTTTAACCCAACCGTCGTTCAACATTTCTTCTGTCCAAGGCTAGGAAGTATGCTCCACGATTACTGACAGTTGCATAAACAAGTTTTAAAGATATTTTGAAGACATTCTTAGAACCTAAACTGAACAACGTATGTAGAAAGTTTTGTGATCTGCTTATCCATTTCAAGATGGAAGATACTCTAATAGTTTTTAAATATTTTGTTCATCCAAAATAAATTAAATTTAGAATTCCAAGATATCAATCAATAACCTTGTAAATATTATTTACAATTTTTACAGATAGTATTGCGAGACTGGTGTCTTGAGATAGGTGAACAAAACAAATATGAATATAATTTATTATTGGACATAAGATACCTATTAATTATTTTTCTGTATAACTTAATCAACAAGTAAGAATTCCAACTTTAAATACTAAGAGAAATACTTTTACGTTAAAACTCTTAATTTAAAAAAAAGAAGAGTGCGATATCTACTGTTCACAAAACTACTATTTAGAACACAATCTTCATATACTAACTTAGTCTAAAATTGATAAAGATATTTTGCGCATTATTAGTAAAATAATCCAATGCATCACTTTCGCTTGACCAGCGATTATGAGTAGGCCTATTTCGGGTTTGAGTCTCATGTGGGTATACTTGTGATTTTTTCCAAATAGGTCTCCACTTTCTCTCTACACAATTATTGGATTAATTCATAAAAATTCAACCTTCTTCATTTTTAATACTCTGGCGTAGTTAATAAATATGCTGTGACCAGGTGGTCTAGGGGTAAGGTGTCAGACTTCTATGCTGGCGGCCGGGGTTCAATCCTCGGTCCCAGCATAGATTTATCTGATTACCAAACCCTTCCTTCACCTCTGACCAGACATCTTGTGAATGTGGGGAATGCCAGGCCTCCACCGTGGTTCGGATTCCACGTTAAACTGTAGGTCCTCCATTTCATCTCACAATAACCCTACCATTACACATTAGCGTAAGTGCGTATAACCCGAACGAGTAGTAAGACGTGGTGCTAATAATAATAATAATAATAATAATAATAATAATAATAATAATAATAAATATGCATCTAATCCAGAAAGGTAGTTTTAAGTGGTGACAAAAAAAATACATGCGAAATTAGTGAAGTGTTTAAGGTTAGGTAAAGTTATCTTGGCTAGTTTTATTATATTCTTGTTATATACCTGACACGTATTCGCTTCTATGTGTGGTTTTGTAGGTATTCTATTTGTATGCATTGGAAACACTGAACGCACAGACACTCGTTCGAACGCCAACCTAAGGTTTATTTCTATCTCAATACTGACGTAAGTCCCCATCAGGGGCCATGAGGGTTAAGGCGCTAAGTTCTTAAGGTCCTGGTTTACGTTAGTGGAGAGGTTAACTGGGTGTATGCTTATAACCTGAACAGGTATTAGGACGCGGGGATAGAAAAAAAACCGAGTGATACATCTCTAATTATTTTCACAGCCTCTATTTATCCATTCAGGTTTAGTCAAAAATGTTAATACCGATATTGTGCTATGTATGTAGGTAATTACCAATTGGTGGAAATGTATCCGACATGTGTGTGGAGGGAGAGTGGGGAACTATTTAAAAGAAACACTTCTTAGTTTACTTTGTCTGTATTTGAACGGACCCGCCTCGGAGGCGTAGTTGGCTAACGCGCTTGTCGTATTGAGCTCGACTGCTGAGGATGGAGAGATTAAGGTTCGAATCTCGGTCGGGTGAACTGGGGGGGGGGTTTCCTAAATGGTTTTCCACTCTCCCTCCACGCAAATGCGGGTTCACTTCCTCTAATACAACCTTCCCAATTCCTAATCCATTTAGAATAATTAGTACTTAAAGCGTATAACCTGAACGGGTAGTAAGAAAAAGTGCTAAATATTATTATTATTATTATTATTAGCACCGCGTCTTACTACCCTTTCGGGTTATACGCACTTACGCTAATGTGTAATGGTAGGGTGATTGTGAGATGAAATGGAGGACCTACAGTTTAACGTGGAATCCGAACCACGGTGGAGGCCTGGCATTCCTCACATTCACAAGATGTCTTGTCAGAGGTGAAGGAAGGGTTTGTTAATTAGATAAATCTTTGCTGGGACCGGGGATCGAACCCTGGCTGCCAGCATAGAAGTCTGACACCTTAACCCTAGACCGCCAGGTCACCGCTAGATATTATTATTTGAACGAAAACTTCCCCGATCACAATGCAGACCACGCACCACCCGGTGCAGGCAGGGACAAGATCTCATCTCGAGATATCGACTCCTCAGAAGACTCGATATTGTGTCGACCGTTCCTGGGCGTGATTTGGCGAGCAATCAAAGCCAGCGGAGGAAGAGTTTGAGGTTGATGTCGTCAGGTAGGCAGGACCCGCTAACCTCGTTTCTGCCGGCTCTCGACAGTGAACAGGTAGTTGGTTACCTATGACGTTGGTCAGAGGGCCCTCAGTGCTGTGCCAGCGACGGTAGATGACTGACCCTGCCAGGCTTGTTGTAGCGTTCCAGCGGGAGTGTGTTCTTGCGTGTGTGCGTGTGTACGACAGGTTCTGGGACTAGAATTATCTGCTGGTGTCTGCAAACACAACTACAGGTAATTATTATTATTATTATTATTATTAGTAGTAATAGTAGCGCCGCGTCTTACAACCCGTTCGGGTTAAACACACCTACGCTAATGTGTAATGGTAGGGTGATTGTTAGATGAAATGGAGGACCTACAGTTTAACGTGGAATCCGAACCACGGTGGAGGCCTGGCATTCCCCACATTCACAATATGTCTTGTCAGAGGTGAAGGAAGGGTTTGGTGACCAGATAAATCTGTGCCGGGACCGAGGATTGAACCCCGGCCGCCAGCACAGAAGTCTGACACCTTACCCCCTAGACCGCCAGGTCACCCCCTACAGGTAATTAATTATACATGTGTCATCACTGTGTCTGTTCACCCGTTCGGGTAATACGCTTACATATATATATTACTATAGTGTTGAAGAATATACCCAGGAAGGCTATAGAGGCAATGCACCCACATTTGCGTTGCGGGACAGTGAGAAACCATTTAGAATAATACACTGTAAGTAGACCCAGCCGGGCAACCTGCTTGGGCAGTTGTGTAGTCTAAATCGTCACTGTCGTGTTAGACTAGACTACCAATGGCAGGAATATCGTGGTTTGAATCCTGGTTGGGTATATTGAGGGTTGTTTTCTCAAAATGGTATTCCTCTCTCCGGGTAAACCTCCTCTATATTTATCCTTCCTCATCCCTATCTCAATAGAGTAGTTATTACATAAGTGAACAGGTAGTAAGACATGGTTTTAAAAAAATATACAAATCCGGGGTTTGAACCCTGTCCTCCCTGGTTTTTGGCAGCCCGATATGTTGCGTGTATGACACCTGAGACCATACGCCTGGCTAGATAAATATTGGTTTAAGTGTAGGTTTTACTTTGCTTCACGTCTTACTACCTACTCTAATTATGATCTTGTTGTAAGGACGAGAAAGGTAATATTTAAAGAGGGAGAGAGGGAAACTATTAAAATAAACAGCCTTGATTCGCCAGGTGGGATTAGAACCCTGACCTCTTCGTCTCTGGGACGGACTAGACTACACTAACTTAACGGTTAGCTCTCGTGTTTACAGGTGTGTTTGGTTTTAATTGATGGAAAATAACGACCAAATTTAGGCCTGGATATCCATGCTTAATTCATAAATCCAAGGTTCGTATCCACGTTGGAATATATTTTTATGGTATAAATTGTAAACTTAGTAAAAGCTTTATGGGGGTGTGGACTGGCTCTGACCTGAGGGCAGGGGTTCATTGCTTACTCACTGAATCAAGGGGTAATTTCTCCAGACACAAGCGTGCGTAAGGGTCTGTGGGTTGTGGTCCCAGGTTCAACCTAATGCAGGGGTTCCCAAACTTTTCGAGAACATACCTACCTTCAAATGTCAGATTTTTCTTGCGAAGCCCCCTGCACCAAATGTTTTAAAAAAATATCCCAAATTTGATTTGGTGGCCAACTTTTAAAAGACAATTGTAATTTACATTACTAGTTTGTATTCATTCAAATGTAAACATGCGTAACTAGAACAAAATTACAGAAATTAATAATAAAGAATTAGAGTACACATATAGTTTCTCGTATAATTTATTCCATTTTTTAAAATATGTATGAACACACTTATTGAAAGTGTGCATGTTAAATTTCAACTTACATTATAAGTTTTAGTTTTCCCTTCTCAGCGCGACGCCCCGGACCAAGACCAGTGACTCCACAAGGCGTCGTGACACCGTTTGGGAGCCCATGATATAGAGATTAATAATTGTTTTTATTAAATATTCATTTTTCGGGTTGTTATATAAAAAGTAATAACAGAAGAAACGGATTTTTTTTGTATTTATCAAATTAAACTAATTAATACAATGCTTTAAAAAATGTTTATAACCAAAAACACATTAAAAATAAGATTTTTGTGTACTATAAACCACGTTAAGATGAATTAACCTAATCTAGCCTAACCTAACTGGCGCTTAGTTTTTTGTTTTCATTTTTAGAACTATAACATTAAAATAAATTGACTCTGGCGCCCAGTTGTCTCGGCGCCCAGTATTCATAGTGCCCAGTTCGCAATAGCCCAGTTTGACGCACCCTTTTGGGGGCGCCCAAATGGTGACTCTCAGTTTTCCTGATCCGCCTCGACCCAGACATAATTTAGTACATAAAACAATTGACTTCGTTCCTTACAATCCAATTTTCATATGAAGAGCTTTTTAGAGAATATAGAGTTCTTATGTAGCCAATTTTGATAATATTTTACATTATTGGAGTTATTTTATAGGCATTTTTAATATCGCTTATAATTTATAGCTGGAGTTCACATAGCTGTATGTATGGATAGGTTAAAGGAGTCTTACTAACTTTTTTTTTTTTCCATGTCTTCCGATAAAAATTGGATTATTATTTCGATAGTCTGTTTGAAATATTTAAATCTATAATACCTGATGAACGTAATCTCGTTATGTAGAAACTTTGATCTGTTTTAGTCAATTTTGGTTAGCTCATTACGTACATTACTCATTTAATTTTAGAAATTTGTATTTTTTTTTATAAACTTCAGTTCAATTTGTTGAATAAATAAATATACCTATGGTTTAGTTAAGCTTTATTTTATATTTTTTGAGGAGTACAATCAGTGTTTCTTATAATTTACATGCTCATCANTACAATCAGTGTTTCTTATAATTTACCACCTCATCACCCCCCCCCCCCCCACACACACACACGCGCACATGACCTTGGACCTCCTTACTCTGGGGGACACGAGTTATTCACACCATAATGAATTGTGCCACGCTCGACTATGTCTCTAATGTGTAGTATGTTTCTCCAGGTTGATATCAGTGGGATGGTGGCATGATGATTATATTGCATAACACTGCGAGAAGTGACCGTGAGATAAATATCCTATATATCTGATTGGACCATAGGTATTAGTTATTTTAAAAATAATTGATATAGCGTTCTCTAAAAAATATGGGTTAAACAAACTGAATAAAACCCTCTCCCGCTAAATAAGATCCAGATAAACCCCTCAATGTCCACTCACCTAATTCTTCACATTTTCTAGAATTCACCTTCATGTCATTATCCTGTCAACTTTGTATTAATTGTTAACTATCTTGCTATAAATGGCTCAAAAATTCATGTCTTATCGAACGGAAGCCAGTCAATAAAACCTAGCCTGATATACCTCCATCCACGCTGGCTTCCATTTTGTTGCCTTTATCAAATATTTCAATAAAACCCTCTGTTTGACACAAAACCTCCGTCAATTATACTATAACATAATCTTCCCACAGACGTCTCAGTCTAACAAGGGGTCTTGCTTGTATCTTCACGTTTGTAAATTAAAATATTCCCCCCATAGGCAACACATGCCCATCTTGCCTCAACTTGTGCGCTATGATTATTCTTTTTATTTTTTGGAAAATCATACAGGGCATGAAGCTCTTCATTATTGTTCTTTATCCCTTCTCCTCCCTAAATGTGATGTTCATTTAGTTTAGCTCACTGGTGATGGATAGCCTAGGTCTTGGATCAATCTCTGCTGTGTTATGTTGAGAGAGAATATCTTACATGGTTTCCCACCCTCTCTCCATTAAAATGTGAGTTAAATTACTTTAAGTTCCACCATCATCATCCCTCTCACTCTAGCTTAATTATAAAATACGTAGAAGCAGGCTACTGAGATGTGACGGGGAAAAAAACAGTAATTGCCGGCCAATTGATGTCAATGGAGCGTTCCACAAAAAACTAAACCAAATCTGTTTGAAGCCATGAAGAAGCCTAAGCCAAGGAGGAAACCAGACAAATACCAGTGGTACAAATTTAGGGATTAACATTACTCATAGTTAGTTTCATGGTGGTTTTTTCATGATTCAGTCTTAGCTTGCTCATAGTTTGCTCATATTGGCCTTTTACAACCGTTTGGATGTGACTCAAAAGACAGTTTGGTGTCGGTTTGTTTCGTTAAACAATTGCGGTCAATTTGGCAAGTGAAATAAATTCAACTACCAGTTGGAAGGATAAATAACTGTAGTAATATCTTTTATCAGGCCCTTAAATTTATATATAATTTATGAGATATGCTATGATATTCAAAATCATACTGTATTTTAACATTCTCTTGGCTGTAGGATTGCAAATTATATCATCACTCTTCCATCGTTCGCTTGCCCAGACAGGCCAGAGTCGTCTTTGGAAGTAGTCAAGTGTGGATTTAGGGAATAGTGAAATGCATTTCAGAAAGTTCGAGAAGAAACTAACTCTCTGCGAGACACGGTATGTTTTATAGACGGAAGATAGCCGCCAATTTTTTTACTAGTTTCAGATATGTGTCAAAATTCCATCAGACATATATATTCGAATCAAGATAATCCTCCAGTCTCTGCAAAGATGTTGCGAAGGCGACACTCTTATTATGCGTTAGGCACCTCATTACCGTTTTATTAGAATATAATCTAATTCAAAATACTTCTACAGTTGGGTAGCTGGTGAGAATCAATCACTGGTATAACTCAACCAGTATATACTGGTTTAAACTTGTTGGAGAGAGTTGCGGTGTTCAGAACAATATCTGGTTTGAATCCGGTCAAATACTTTTAGTAAGGCCAGATAATATAATAAATCATAATTTTGACTTCGTTTGAATAAATAAATGAAGCTCTATAAAACACCGACCATTCGAATTAATAAGGACCTAGGCTAGTCCATATGATAGAAAATACGGATAGTTTATCTTATAGAAAAAAAGAAAAAAAGGTTTTAAGATTAAAACACTTTATTGAAAATACAATAAAAAAAAGTTAGGCAACTTTATTGAAAATAAATTGCACACATTTCAAATCAGACACCCGCCTCGGTGACGTAGTTGGCTAACGCGCTTGTCGTGTTTGAGCTCGACTGCTGAGGACGGGGAGATCGAGGTTCGAATCTCGGTCGGGTGAACTGAGGGTGGTTTTTCCTAGATGGTTTTCCACTGTTACTCCACGCAAATGCGGGTTCACTTCATCTAATTCAACCTTCCCAATTCCTAATCCATTATAGTAATTAGTACTTGAAGCGTATAACCCGAACGGGTAGTAAGACGCGGTGCTAAATATTATTATTATTATTCAAATCAGACAACGTACCCACTAGTATGTAGGTCGACATTACTGTACTTACGTAATTCGCAGTTTATACAGTAGTTACATTACATAATACAACAAAAATAAAACAAATTACATAAATGCATAATACACAAATATATTTACTATACAACACAAAATAAAATAAACCTTTTAACTTCTTAAAAACAGTTACGTACCATCCATAGCATTCTGAAAAGTTGGGAGAAGTTAAAAAAAAATTGTCCGAATTTATTGAAAACAGCTGTTACGATACGAATGGATAGTCAGTGTCCTACTGTATTGATATTAGATATTATTATTATTATTATTATTATTATTAGCACCGCGTCTTACTACCCGTTCGGGTTATACGCACTTACGCTAATGTGTAATGGTAGGGTGATTGTGAGATGAAATGGAGGACCTACAGTTTAACGTGGAATCCGAACCACGGTGGAGCCCTGGGCATTCCTCACATTCACAAGATGTCTTGTCAGAGGTGAAGGAAGGGTTTGGTAATCAGATAAATCTGTGTCGGGACCGAGGATTGAACCCCGGCCTCCAGAATCTCTTACTATTCATTACATATGTTTATGGTGATGTTAATATTATTCAAAGAAATCTTAGCACGCCGTGCTCATATATTTGGTTTGGAAAGTGTTCTACCGGAGTTTTCCCGTGAGGGATTATCTCAACATGAAAGAAAAATCATTTTTTTAATATTGAGTTTCCTTAAGATAAATTTAATGTTATTTTTTAAATAATTGGTGCTGTATCTGCTGTGAATTCTGTAACAATATATCATTAAACAAGGGGGAGAGTAGTCTTGGTATTTTAACACCCTCCCACCCCCCTTATTATTTGCACTACTCCGAAACACTTACATGGTTTGTTAAGACTTTTTACTTTTAACCTCTTCCTCGGTACCTATGTATGCATGATTTCGATTAAGATGATAAATTAATTACGTTTTATCGAAGATAATTTTGTCTCTGAACAATATATTGAACAAAAAAAAATGTATTATTAAAGATGATTCGAAAATACATGATAGAGATGTCTTCCAGTTTCAATAAAATATGTAATTTATCGCATATTGTCACACTTATTTATCTCCGCTTTTATTTTACGTAATTCATTTTGAATGTGGTTCTTGCCTTAACCAATATAATGAGATTATATTTTGTTCACAGTATTTGTGCAGGCATGGCTTGGATTAATTTATTATTTACAGCTCTCAAACGTGTTGAGATTTTTGGACCCAGGAGCCAGGATTTTAGCTGAGACATAAGATTTAATTTTTTAAATAGTTGCTTCACAACATACTAAACAATTTTATTTTATCAATTTCCCTATACATAAACAATATTTAGTACCATTTCGTAAATTTTGTATGCCCATTTTTAACCTTATTTATTTCAACCAATATTGTTAACGTTATTACAAGGTGACCTGACGGTCTAGGGGTAAGGTGTCAGACTTCTATGCTAGCGGCCGGGGCTCAATCCTCGGTCCCGACACAGATTTATCTGATTGCCAAACCCTTCCTTCACCTCTGACAAGACATCTTGTGAATGTGGGGAAAGCCAGGCCTCCACCGTGGTTCGGATTCCACGTTAATCTGTAGGTCCTCCATTTCATCTCACAATCACCGTACCATTACACATTAGCTTAATTGCGTATAACCCGAACGGGTAGTAAGACGCGCTGCTAATTATAACATTATTACAAGTTATACCACATTTATACTTTTTATAAAGAAATATTCTCTACCATTTGTTGCACGACATTTTACATTGTATCATTTACAGACCTGTAACTTCATCTTACTATTCGCTAGAGACTCTTTACTTGACTGGCCTTACGAAGCATGTATCGATTACTTTTAATCATTATGGAATATTTTCTCAGCACCACGTGTTATTATCGGTGTAGGTTATATGCATATGTACTAACTATGCTAATAAGTTAGGGATGAAGAAATGTTGAATTTGTAGGAAGTGTACCCGTATTTGTGTGGAGGGGTAGTGGAAAACCATTTAGGAATAACCATATTTAGTACACCCTATCGTGATTTGAACTTTAATCTTCTCGTCTTCAGCAGGCCAGTCTAACATGAGAGGGGCGCCTTATACCATGCAGCCACTGAAGCAGGCCCATTTTGTTTATAAATAACTACTAGTTTTATGTTTATACAACCGCAACATTTAAATATTATTTTCTTGAATACATATGAAGAATAACGTTTAATAAAACTATAGCTATTATCGTTTCTCTTGAACTCAATATTTATTTAATATATTCTCGGGCCATTCAGTAGGTTTTCTGTTGACGTACTTGTTAATGTACACTCCGAGGTCATTCACACTATGACGAGTCAGGACAGTACACTCAATAACTAACATTTATTATAATTTTATTACTAGCGTCTGATATTTTAATATCTTGGTTACAGTACGAACTGAAACAAAAGCACACCACTACTTCAGACGTACCCATACCAACGGGTACGTGCCTTTGGGCACAATCATCAATCTCCTTGTAGTTGGATCAGGAGGCTCGGATTCGAATCCCATGTGGGTGTATTAATCTGTTTATTTTTTAATGGTTTCCCCTCTCCTTTACGATATTGGTGTTTTATCTAAATTATTTTTTGCTTACTTTTATTTATAACCCGCCTCGGTGGCGTAGTTGGCTAACGCGCTTGTCGTGTTGAAGCTCGACTGCTGAGGACGGGGAGATCGAGGTTCAAATCTC
>CABEEJ010010959.1:0-12479 GCA_901482245.1 Timema douglasi | reverse complement strand
ACAAAATTAGTCCTCTTTTTTGATATGTAGACCAGCAATTATCAAGATATAATTATTTTTGACTATCCACGTGTTTGAACGTAGGGCCAAACGTATTTTTTTGTATGAGAGAGTATAACTTTGAGGTAGTTTATCTTCAATATCTCGATATAATTCAAACGTGGCACCCAATTACACGAATAGTAATAAATAGTTAACTTTTTCCTTGTAGGTGTTCAATCAATCTGATTGACACGCTACAATAAATACATAATATAAATTAATTATCAATATTTTACTATATCCATCAATTAAAATTAAGAAATGTGTTTTTACTCGTATATTATACTGCATAGCTGGTGTATCCGTTCTTCGCACGGGGAATCTGTAAAGTAGGCCTTTGTTATTTTTTACCTCTATATATAAATGCGAAAGCCGTCACTCACCTAATCACTCATCAATAATTCTCCTACTTCCTGAATAGCTATGAGGCTAAAATTTGGCATAGTTGTACATCAGAGAGTACTTAGAAAAACTAAGCAAATTTCGAAATGGGAATCCGGGAATTGGGTGGGACACTGGGGGATCTATAAATAAATAAAAAATCCTCTAAGGGAAGGTAGAAATTGAATTTTTCCAAGCAAGTAGGGGTGCTAATACAGATAATAAAACCAGTCTTAAATTATGAAATTTCAAGCTCAATGTTAGAGAAATGAAGGAAGGGCGATGGTTCAAACTTTTAAAAAACTTACTCACTGAATTTAATTCCCCCACTTTCCATATATCTAGAAGGGTACTTATAAAAACCACGAAAATTTCAAAATGGGATCCCGGAAATTTGGGGGTATATTTTAAAAAATATCTAAGGGAAGGTAATAAAGCCAGTCCTAACTTTTGAAATTTTAAGTTCAGGGTTTGTGAAATGGGGGTGCACAAATTTTAAAAACTCTTCCTCACTAATCACTAGTTCTAACACTTCACGAATAGCTAGAAGGATGAAACTTAGCATAGTTGTAAATCAGAGAATACTTGGAAAAGCTACGTAGATTTCAAAATGTAAATCTGGATATTAGGGGGGATTGGTGGGTCTATTTGTATAGAAAAAACTTTTAAGAGAAGGTAGAAAATTGAAATTTGGTACGTAAGTATGGGGTTACTATGTAACGGTACTAGTTTAGTACGTTACAATAAAGCAACCCCACCCCACCTCACGTTAAGCTACAAGAATAAATTCTCTTTCGATTCATACTACCCACTCCAAAGAACGTCGACGTTTACTTACACTTATAAGTCTTCTCTATTCTAGTTCCATGTAGTTTCAAGCTATATACAAACATCATAATTCGCAATCAATTATCTTCTATATAAATTGTTCATGTACTTACCCTCTGAATCTTCTGGCTAGCAAAGCCTTCAAGCCTGGCCTAACTTCAACATGTCCTAATTCGATTAGTGGGGCAAATTTGCCGTTGTATCTCAACATCTGATGTTCCGGCCCCCCTGGTCACAAGTAATCTGATGGGTGACTACCGGTACAACATTCTAGACGTGGGATCGAACTTACCTACCCTCTTGCGGAGAGTGGAACCAACCACCAAATTATCGCCTGATCACCTGAGCCATCAGCGACTCCAGTTGAAAAGATCACTAACAACAAACTTGGGGTGACCTTGATGAAGACGTGATGACCAATCAGAGGGCAGGAAGAGTAATGGTGTAGGTGTCCAAACGATGGCAGTGGTGTACCAACGTGACGTCACCGGCTAGTTTGGACTTCTCCCCCCTTTGTTTCCCTTGGCAACTAGACGCTATATAACATGGCGGCACTGAATAGAACATTGAATATAGGACTGGGCGCCACCAAGGGTGGACTATTGATACTTGTATGGACTGTTAATATTTTATATCGTCAGGAAACGATTTTTCCTGAGAATGGACTCTACCAGGAAAGTTGTAAAACTGTGTAAATCTTCGTTATTCATATTTAAATATTGAAGCTATAGGTAATATAGATTAGGACTCTAAATTTTTGACGTCAGAGATATACTTGTAAATTTTTATACAAATATGAGTATTTCTATAGATAACTTTTTCAATCAAAATCTATTATTTTGTTGTCGTTTCTTAGGCGCTTGCTTCTTTAGTTCATTTGTAAATATCTTATAGTTGCTGTTAGTACACAACTAAGTTTTGTTGAGATGCATTTAAATTTAAATTAAAATCATTTAAATTCATTATTTTGTTTTCTAATATTTATGTAACGTAAATTTTGCTGTTTGTTTTAAATTTAACTTTAAATTTTGCAAAATCTTTTAATATGAATATTAATTTAGGCCACAATTTACAAAAATACTTTGATGATGCCGTTTCAAGTAGTCCCGCGAGAGATTCGACTTACGGTCTGAATCCGAACTCTTGCGTTTGTTTAAATTGTAATGTTTGTTGTAACATAACAATTTCAGTTAATATGTCAATTTTTGTCTTTAGAAGCTCAGACATTTTCTTAATAACTAAAAATTAGGGCTCATAAAAATATACATTGTTCATTACCTTGTGTAATGATTATTATTTGTTTTCTATAACTATTTAAAGTAAACATGGTCAATTCGACTCTGCCTGTTATTCTATTGTTTCTAGTTGAAACTATCTATGGTACAATGTTTTCCAACTACAGCTACAGGTTGACCCTTAAGGCCACGTGATTTATTGTTTTCATATTTTTCAATAAACTATTATTCTCATTTTTAACTCTTGCTATTACTGCTTTCTATTACCTTGTACAGTAGCCCCATGGCTTCTTTGGTGCTGATCTGACAGCTCACAGCTGACTTCTGACAGTCAACATTTAGGTATATACCTAAATTTTGACTGTCAGAAGTGACAGCTGCTGAACACACGTTTTTGCAGATCATATGGTTCGGCGTAGGGATACATAATTTGGTCTGGTAACTTTTCAAAGCCATCAGCTGACAGCTGTGAGCTGTCAGTCAGCACCAAATAAGCCATGGGGCTACTGTATGTTAGCTTACTTCCTCCCTTCCTTGTAGTATTTTTAGTGTCCTATCACTATAAGGTGACAGAGAGGGCGTAATAACGATTCCGGATAATAAAACCAGTCTTAACCTTTGAAATTTCAATATCAGTGTTGGTGGACTGGAAGTAGTTTTGTAAAACGTTTAAAAACTAATATAAACAACTACTTACAATGGTGGTAAAAACTTAAACTAGGAAGACAGTCAAAGGGGCCACTTATATAACCAAATAGTTTTGATCATCTCAGATTTTTAAAATATAATCTGTGAAATTGATGTTGGGTGGGGGCTCTATATAAAAAAGCAAAATCCCTCACTCGCCTACTCACTCATCACTAATTCTCCCACTTTTCAAATAAATAGAAGGCCAAAATATGGCATAGTTTTTTTTTATCATAGATTACTTTAAAATCCTACTTAAAAATAGTTTGGAATTTCAAAACGGGTAACGGGTAAATGGGGGGGCTTATAATAGATCAAAAGCCTCAATTGGGGTTTTAAATTAAAATTTGACAAGAAACTAGATGGAACATTCCAGAGATCGGGTAATTTTGATAATTTTAAATTTATAAGGAGGAGTCGGATAAATGGGTGAAGAGGGTTAAAAATTTCAAAACTAATTTAAACAGCTTATTTATGTGTTAGAAAACAGAAATGTGGCAGTCAGGTCTAGGACACAACACAACTACTTATGCTGTAAATATAAGAAATCTTAAAATGTAGCTCCAGCTGTTGAAAGTATAGACATTTCAGCTAGTTTTACGCCTATATAAAATTAACTACAGGGAAAGCAATTGTATCTTAAATTATGTGTGAATATTAATCATTTATTGTTTTAAATTATGTTACAAAATGTTAAAAGTAGGTTGACTAAATACATAATGTCAAAATAGAGATATAATATAAAAATGTGTCAAAAGCTGAAATTTATTTTAAAGATTAATTTCTCTATACAAAAAATTTTGAACTCTTGCTTATTGTTGCCAGCAAAAAAAGAAAAAAGAGTGACAGAGTATTAGTAATGGTTGTTAAAGATTTAAAACAAATTAAAGTTACATAGTACTTTAACAGTTTACAGTTTAGAAAAAGGAATAATTCATTTTAAACGTTTCTGGTCTAATTCAATCGGCTATTTTGAATCCGCCATATTAAATTTTTGTTTTTTTTTTGGATTTTTATAGAAAACATCCTAAGACGCCCCCGTTTCACCGAACTTCAATTAGAATTTTCAAATAATTAATGTGGTATTAGCAGTAACCCACTACATTCCTGGCATTTTTAGTTTTTATGTTTCCTAAAACTGTACAGTTATTTAGGCATGATTGAATAACACACAGACAGACAATATTTAATTAGTAATTGTATTAGTAGGATAAAGGGGACTGGGACGCCATTATCTTTCCTGTGTTACATCACTGATTTTGAGGTATACTTCTCTCAATACTTACACAAGATAGAGACATGAACTGTTTACTTGATATTATTCAATATATCTTTTAAACTTTAATACTGGAGTTTTCGAAAATATGTTTTACTTTTCATAATGGATTTTTTTAATGGTTAAATTATTTAGGGTAATTTTTGAGGTAAATAAATAAATATTTCATCTTAAAAAATATTTTTTCAAATTCCTTGTGCTAAAATTAGAATTAACATAATAAGAATGTGTGGTAAATAAGATAAATTGAATCTTAGAAAAATGTACTAAAGCTAGGAAAAGTGTAGTTTTGAGCATTTGAAGATAAACTTTAAAACATTTGTAAGAATATTATAGTTTTAACTTAAATGTTAATGTATTTACTTATGTCAGTTCATGCCTGCTCAAAGCTTTTGACAATATTGTCATTGATACAATTATATTTACATCTGGTTCATTTTATAAACCAATGAACTTATCAATTTCTTTCAACTTCTGTTTTGTTGCATTGTTAGACTTTATTTTACCTAAACACACAGGCATTGACATACTAGGTCCAATTTCTAGGTTAGGCCTAGGCACACTAGTATTCTTTTCTTGAAACCTATACTTTTTATGCATTGCATTCTATCACAGTAAATGTATTTCATACAAAACAAAAGTAGCTTCAACTCAAAAACATTCTTATAAAGTAATATGATTAAAAAAAAAACTTTCATTACTGATGTGTATACAAACAGTCAGCAACAATAAAAGTAAACAAACAATCCTACTATCTGAGTTTAAACAATGTTACCAAAGGCCAAAAGATAATATCCCACAAATGTTATGATAAGTGCTCGCTTGAAACGCTAGTAGTAACGCTTTTTATTTGATTCTTCTTATAATAATGTGACACTTTTCTGAAAAAACAAAACACCCGACAACAATGCATACATCTGGTTTATGTTTTTTTCTTTCACTTCCTATTGAATATTAATATCATGATATATATCACGGAAAGGAAAAAAACCTCTTATATCAAGATATATTAAAAACACATTTTTCCCCTTAAAATGTTCTAGGTATCTTGGTTTTGGAGGGACTGTATAGCACCTACACACATACATCCAGAAACAGAAGACACACATACAAACACACAAATATATCTTCTAATTGTAATACAATGTTATAAGTTTATTGATTGATACATTGGGTTTACAAATATTTAGTAAATATTTTAAGAAATGATACAATTATAAATAAAAAAATGTACAGTAAAAACATTGGATCATTTAATCGCAGAATATTGGACTATAGGCCTGGCCGAAACAGCAAAATTTTACATCTCATCTGTAGATACAAGCTTATAATGTAGAGTTTGTTCACGATAGGTTTTTACTTGGATGACAATTACAAAATCATATGTTTAGGTTTTGGGTTGTAATGTTTCTTTCTTCCTAACTCTTCCAGAAACAACCCGGACTTAACCTCGGGCCTCTGGGTACCCGAACTCGCCACTAACGGGTATGCTGGATAATAAAATGTTACAACTCTATTGGTTCACAGCACAACAATAATTATTAAGTTATTTATTCTCACCATCAATATCTTCCACAGCAGTACACACTCCAATAAAATAGTCCTATTTATGCACAATAGCCAGTTCTTCATAACAACACAAAATATACTTTTCTTATATAAAAAAAACAAACAAACAATAATATCAACAATGTTTCTATGTGTTACCAAAACAAAATAAATTTAATATCCACAGAGGTTTTAGTACTGGCAAGAAATGTACTTCTTCTTTGTTATTGTTTTATACCACAGCCAAGCGCAGGCATCACTGGTCCTTTCAGGGTTGCCAACACTTGTAAGAGATCCCTGTTTTGCTATAAATGTTAAGTTATTTAATTACATGTTATATTTTATATTTAAAATAAATAAAATTAATTTTTCTCACACTACTTCATTACTTTCAATAATGTTTTTTACCCAGTCTGAAACAATGTTTTAAACATAATTAAAAGTAGCTATTCTCCTTTCTGGAATGTTATCTACATTGTGTAAAAAAGTGCATACATTAATAACTTTTAATACAGGCGTCATATTTACTTGGAAAAGAAAAAATACTTATCATTATATATATATATATATTTATATATATATATATATTTATATATATATAATACATTATTTTACCCTATTTCAAAATATTTAACTGAATAAAATATTTGTATTCACTGCGTGGGTGCATCATTGTAAATAACTTGTTTCCGTCACCTTCAATCCCATTGTTTAAATTCATCGGTCGCCATTTTGAAGCTATGTTCGTAAGATTATTATTATTATTATTAGCACCGCGTCTTACTACCCGTTCGGGCTATACACACTTACGCTAATGTGTAATGGTAGGGTGATTGTTATGAAGGACCTACAGTTTAACGTGGAATCCGAACCACGGTGGAGGCGTGGCATTCCCCACATTCACAAGATGTCTTGTCAGAGGTGGACATGTTCGTTGGACCTTTTGTGAAAGTGATGTGAATAATAATTTTTTTTAAAGGAATAAAACAATAAATAAGCTTTGTGCCCGACCTCAAATAAATATTATTGGCCTAAATTACTGTGGTTAACTATCACATTCATACATTACCATATGTTCTCATTACAGTCATCCAAAGTGACAGATCTCAGCTGTTGGTGTAGGGATGAATTAGGGACTATTTCTAGTAACTTTTTGAGTTAACTAAGGTCGTGAATGTACTATAGGTTATATTATCTATTTTATTGTTTTCTAATTACTATTCATAAATTGACAGCAACCTTTAGATTGTTCAGTTTTATCAGCCTTTTGCCTGTAAAGCTGTGTCCAGACCAGCGAGCCGAGCCTCAACAATCCTGCGAGCATTCCGACATTCACTGGCTTTTGCGAGCATTCCGTACATTCACTGGCTGTTGCGAGCATTCCGACATTCACTGGCTGTTGCGAGCATTCCGACATTCACTGGCTGTTGCGAGCATTCCGACGTTAACGAGGCCTAACTCGCTGGTCTGGACGTTGCTTAGTGGGTCGTCTACAGCCCAACACACCCGCTTATTGGACTCGCAATAACGCCACTAAGTAATTTTGTCTGTCTACAACAACACACGCAAACACAATCATATGTAGGAACTGAAAATTGTCCATCTCTTGCGAGTGTGTAGTTACGTTTGCTTGCGTTCAACCAATCAGAAACAAATGATCAGACCACTAAAATCACATAAAATGAATAGCTAGTTAAATAATCTAGGAAGACATTATAATTTCTTGGAGATAATGTATGTTAAAATATATTACATTTTAAAATTAACTAATAAAAAAAATGTTATAGCTTATAATGTTTATTTTACAAATGTATTCCTCTTGCAAGCACGACTTGGTGAAGGGTTTTTTTAGCAGTGTTAAAAAAATCTGTAAATATTTCCGGTAAGGTTCAAAAGTGCGCGGCGTGACCAAACTACTGCTGTGAAGTTAAAATATGGAATCACTAAATGTTGGAATGAGCTGACCAGACGAGTTTCCTTGTCCTTCTTTCTAAGAACTGCAGCACGAGATGGTACCAACTGATACTGTTGTCTTGGCAGTGTTCACAGCTGGGAGCGCTCTCATCAACCGTCACAAGTTCAAGCTGGGGAAGAGAAGTGAACAAATGCATGGATTACAGTTTCACACCATAATTAGTGATGGTGATTCGAGTGTCTTCAAAAACGTAAAGGAATTGGTTTCTTATGGAAGGAAAGTGCGTAAAATTTAATGCGCTAATCATGGAGTTAAATGTTTCACAAAGTCACAATACAAATTGCAATCTGAGACTTCTTCAGCAAAAAAGATTCTATAAAATCCTCGAATAACACGTTTAAAAAACGCAGCCCGGGGTGCAATTGCTTACAATGATAAAATGGGTATAACAGCTGAAGGGCTAGGTCGATGATTTGCGAAATATCTCTTACCATGTTTTTGGGTTACATGTAAAATGTAAAATGTACTACTGTGGTGAGGAGGACGATCAAAAGCCCATTGACCCAAACATTGAAAATATAATAAATAAAATTGAGTTGTTTCTCAGACAACTGATTTTGAAAGTTGGACAAATGATAACACGAGCAATTTGGCTGAAAACTTTATGTCTTTGGTAGCAAAATGTAGGGGTGGTAAACAACTGAACATAGGAAAACGAGGGTCCTACGCTCATAAATGTTGTGGAGCTGCCGTTGATTTTCAAAATGGGCGCTAATTAGCATGGAAGAAAGCATCTTTAAAAAGCCCACACCAAACGTTAAAGCATCTTAGTGATCGAAAGATGAAACAATATGAATCGATACGACATTGTTTGCTTTCTTATTTCCAGGTTGGGAATTTTAAAGTGGAAAAAAAAAGTTATCAAAGATGTGTAGTCACTCGCAAAGTAAAGCTGAATATGGTGACTTATATAAAGAAAATTGACATGTATGATGATGTAATGAAGAGTAAATATCTGTTTTCCTCAATAATCTTAGGGTCTCCCCAGAACATCAAAAGAATGTATCAAATTTCATAGCTAGGCAGTCGGTAAATGAATGGTAGGGGGAGGGAAGAAAGAACCATTTGACAGCATCAAACTTTGGGGTGGTGCGCAGAATGAAACCAACAAAATCCCGTGCAAAAATAGTCACAAAACTTCTGTTTTCCTAATCTATACATACAGTGGACACCAGAGTATGGCGAGGCCAATAAGTCAATATCCGTGGCTGATATTGAAAGAATCACAGGGGTCAGGGTAAAACCACGTGGCTTGTTTGTAGATCTAAATGAGGGTTATCTGGGGGCATCTCCTGATTGTATTCTGGGTGAAGATGGAATTTTAGAGTTGAAATGTCCCAAAACAGCGGAAAATATGACACCTGAAACTACTTCAAAAAGGTTGAAAAACTTTTGCCTGTGACTAGATTTGAAGCTGAAAAGATCCCATCATTACTTCTACCAAGTTCAGGGTTAACTCAAAGGATATATTGTGACTTAATGGTGTGGACTCCACGAGGACATCATATTGAAAGAATTTCTAGAAAACGATTACTTTTGGGAGATAGAAATGTCTTCAAGTTTGTGTATTTTTTATAAGGAAGCCAGAAATAATTGATACTCGTCGTTTCGGAGGTATGTCACTTCGGGAACCAAAGTCTGTAATGGATGCGCAGAAAAAGATAAACAATAGCATGATGAATGCATGCATATTTATGGTATGTAAAAAATTGTTATATTATTTGAAATGATTAGTTCTCAGAATATAATTTTATATGGATTGCAATACTTAATGTAAACATAATATATTGTAATATATATATTTTTTCTCTTATGTTTAATTTATTTTATCTTTAGACTATTAATTTGATTAATGATACCCTAGTTGATTAATTTTTTTATATTCAATTTGAACTTATTATTTAATTTGTTTAAAAATAAGTGTTTATGCGATTATGGTAGCGTATTGATCTTTTAGCTCTAATTATTCATTGTTAGGAGGCTTAAGTTCTGTTGCTCAAAATGTTTCTTATGAAGTTAGTTTAGATATAATTATATTATATTTTATTGGTTGGTAGATTTATTTTATTAGATTGTATGGTTATCAATAGTATGTATGATTTATTTTGATAAAAATCCCTGATATATATATATATATATATATATTGTCTTACCCAAGCATTTAGTTTGGAAAAGAGAGGGGGTATACAACTAAGGCCATAGCCAAAGCGACATTTTTGGGGAAAGGGTATTTATATAGCACTTCCTCCTTTTTCAAATGTGCTAAATTTACTCTTTGGCTCATTGATAAAGGCTGGAGAAAATTTATAAAGTGTTAATAAATCAGAATTGTTTGGAAATCAAGAAGTATTATGATAACATATTCTCTTTACAAAATAGATTAGTACAGATTTCAAATGTATATAGGATGTCTAAATTTTGCAGAAATATTTGTAAAAATAAGTGTTTATCGTACTAGTAGATAATAAATATTATCGTTTAAATAAATAAAGAGTGTGATGCAACCCAAAGACATTCTCCCGCTTATATCTCAAAACAGACATTTGCTAAAAGCTCGTAAGATTTGGGAAACGAACTGATAGGGCTATACATTGTTGTAGAAGCACCGCACCAAAGATCATGAATGAACTAATACACCGTTACTCTATGGCGTTAGGAACTAGGAACACTGTTACAGAAAAAAGTGGGAAAAAAGAAACCTCTTTGTCCATCCAAAGAGCATGAATACTAATACACCGTTACTTACTCTATTGCGTTAGGAACTAGGAACACTGTTACAGAAAAAAGTGGGAAAAAAAGAAACCTTTTTGTCCACCAAAGAGCATGAATACTAATACACCGTTACTCTATGGCGTTAGAAAAGAAAAAAGTGGGGAAAAAGAAACCTCTTTGTCCACCAAAGAGCATGAGAACCACATTTACTTTTAAAGACCTGAATTAAAAAGTATAGATATTTAATTATAGCTAGGAATTTGTTGGTTTTATAAAATGTATTTCAAATAAATGATCTTTATCTTTAATAGTACAACTTTTCAAAATTAAGTTATTTCGTATCTCAAATAGTTGCGGAGAAATTATGAAAATTGGAGAATTCCCCTTATGTAAAGTAACCTCAAAGTCATTTTCATGAGAAAATGAGAATCGCCATCTTTATAATAATGATAAACAGTGTATATAAAATATAACCAAAATTGTTGGAGGAAGTTTTGATATTTTTTTTTCTCATTTTCCCCTTCAGTAAACTACCCTTAATTTTTATTTTAAAAAAACACCTCAAGAGGACCTTATGTAAACTCCATATAGCAAGTTTCAGCCCAATTGGTAAAAGATATTCTGTTCTATCCCGTGGTACAGACAGACGGATAGACGAACGGCATTGCGAAAACCATGTTTTTGATGGCAGGGGGGCCATGAAACGTCGACATTCATTTTATCGAGATCTTGAGTTCGATTTTTTTCGACAATCACAATACTACTAGATATAGATAGTTTCTTGTATTTATTTTGTTATTTTTAAACAGTAGATAAGGTCGTTTTAATTCAATATTTATTTGGCTTTGGCCTTGCATACAATATATCGAATCTAGTGTGAACTTTCTTTTTTTAAATAGGAAATTCAGGAGATATTTTAATGTACATAATATTTCTTTATCTTATTTGAATTATAAATCATAAACCTTGTTCTAAAAGATAGCTTATGCACTCGACTCATCTTTAATGTTCTATATTTTAACTATCACATTATTTATGTATTTATTAAAATAGTATTGAGTCTTGGGGGAGACCAATTCCCAGTTTCCCCCTCTCTTGGGTGCACCACTGACCTATATATACTATCCAAGGAAGAGGAAACCAAGAAATTCTGCATTGGTTTTTTTTTGTGGTGTAGCTTCAATTTGAATAAAAACTTAAATTTTACATTTTAGTAGACTGTCATTTATAAATTATCAGACCTATATTATATCTACTAAAATAACAGAACACTTTGTTTTTGCTTAGAAACATTTTTGACAGTATTTTTATTGTGATAAATTAATGAAAACTATCACTTTATAAACATTTTCACGTAAATTAAAACGAATAGTACGACACAATCTTACATACTTTCTCATTCAGTAACTAACCAAGAGTTGGTTTACTTCTATTGTATACTACAATTAGGAATACAATTATCATAATTTGTCGTCAGTAACCCAAAAGGGATTGTCTGTGCGGTGCTCTGTACCATTTATTTATTTTTTCAAACCTCTAAACACTTCAAACAAGATTGATCCTGCTAATTTTAAAGTATGGTGTTGCGAGTAAAGACAGGCCTACTTTGATGAGTTTTGTTTAAATCTGTATATTAATGGTATGAAGCAGAAAATGACCGAACTCGATTGAGTATATACATTAATTTGGACACCCTTCGTTTATAAATTGTGGGCAGGAGGAAGATCACAACCCAAACATGTGTGTGTCCTTGTACGTGTGTGCGTGTATGTTCAAATATCACACACACACACAC
>CABEEJ010010958.1:0-12483 GCA_901482245.1 Timema douglasi | reverse complement strand
ATCACCCTACCATTACACATTAGCGTAAGTGCGTATAACCCGAACGGGTAGTAAGACGCGGTGCTAATAATAATAATAATATCTCTTAAGGTGGTGTGCTGAGGTAAGGAAAAGCTACTGGCAACCTCGACTAACTAAGGTTGCGAAACTTGTATTATATTTGAGGGGAGACTGACCACACGAGACCAAGAGAATGACAACGCTGTTTCTCAATAATAACCATGTGAGTAGATGGCCCGGCGTATGAAAACAGTGCTCTGATTGGCTTAGGGCTCGTCACGTGACCATGCCCTGTCGCTCGGATTGGCTGTTGGCCCCCTTCACCCCCATTCCCTCCTACCGCTGATCACCTTTCCACGGTTTATATGTTTGGAACGTATGGAAACAGCGCTGTGATTGGTTGTTATTTATATCACCAGCTGAGTCTGTGCTTTCCCCTCCCCCTCCTAGTTTGACCCCTTTCCCCACTGGTTATTTTCACGATGACATTGGGTTAGCGACCTGTTGTCCTCCTTCAATGTCGCAAAGGTTTATTTCTGGTCTTCTATGTGGCAATGGGTTTTCCCCGATGACTGGTGCAAGTTTGGTGGCTCTACAAGACAGGAATAGATCACGACCTTGAATAATGTCGCATCCCTGCCCATCTATGTGGCAATAGGTTTTCCCCGATGACTGGCGCCAGTTTGGCGGCTAGACAAGACAGGAATAGACTACGACCTTGAATGATGTCGCAATCATCCACATCCCCTTCTATGTGGCAATGGAGTTTTCCATGGTGACGTCATCGCTCTGTCGCAACCTTGGCTGGTAAGAGCTATAAATATCAGCACCTGTTTTGAAATCCATTCATTGTATAACTTGTCTTCTAGTGTTAAACACGCAACCCAGGATGAGTGATTACGCTTCACTGACGACTCTGGATGAGTAAATATACTTTTCTAATAGGCACGCTAGTTATTTATTTGTTGTTAAATCAAACTGTATCTATTTAATTTATAATGTATTTTTTATTTAAGAGTAGTTTATAGTTTATTGAATGCATTAATTACAAACTATAAAATTATTTGAGGGTAGTTTGCTAAAAAACTAAGTTTTATTTAAAAGATGTTTTGAACAAGTCTTTACTATAGTTAACATAATAATGTGTTTATTGAGGGTAATGTTATAAAATACCACAATGCCATCAGTTTCTGTGACCCCGGCACTTATGAAAGACGTTGCATAGTCCACCCTAAATGCACCATAAAACAAACCATCTAAAAATATTTTTTGGGTTTCAAAAGCACTCTTGTACGGTTCGAAAGTATCTAAAAACACCCGTTATCACCGCTAAAAAATACTGTTCATTTCTATACAAAGCAAGCAGATCTGCAACGGTCACCATCTTGTACATGGGAAATATATGTAAAGCTCGGCCGATGGCTGAGGATGCCTTTTAACTTTTAAATACAGACACCAAGATCAGGCTAACGCTTCAAAGTGAGGCGTGTGTTATCATAAAGTACACATGTATAAATCATTGTTTCGGACGAGCTAACGCTGCTGTCTCAGATTACCTTAACACACTGGATAATATTTTATCTTACTATTATATCACGTAGATAATCTGTTTAATATTTTTAAATTCATTCTATACTGAATATCAAACTAAGTTGTTGCGTTGTATTTTTTAGGGAATGCGTTGTGGGGAGATCCGCACACATCCACGGTTCTGATGGCCTTCAGTGTCTACCTGGAGGAATTGACCGCAAACGGTTGGTAATTGCTGGCCAATGAAAGATCAGATTTGTAAGAAAGAGTAATTAGCTTTTAAAAGTAAAAAAAAAAAAATAGCATGCAAAATTGTTTCGGAATATGAATAGTGTGCTAAATTGGTGAGAATTTTTTCATGAATATAATTGGGGATTATCAGTTTTTTGTTTTATGAATGCTAAACGGTAAATATTATATTGATTTAAGGTTATTTCCTCTTTGCAATATTATTGTATAACACCTTGGCTCAGTTGGTAGAATGCCTACCTCTTGATCTAGGTGTCCCGGGTTTGAGTCCTGGTAGGACCATAGCTCTTATTGTGAAAATTACCATGCAAATTGATAGGCAGTCTCTGTATGATTATTCATGGCTATCACTTACGTTAACAGATTCTAATAAAAAGTTATGTTTGTTTCAGATGCATGGGACCACACTATATGATATTTTATCTACATCAGGTGTCTGCGGTGGTATCACCTCCATCACTACCACCCCTAGTGCCACACGATCATATAATGGACATTTTTTCGGCTCTGGATGCGATTGATGCATCCATAGGTGACATTATTATTTTACGTTAAAACAATAACAAATTGATGTATACTATTTTATTAATATTATAAGTTGAAAGAGCATATAATGAGAAGATTACTTAGTAAACCTCTATAATAAAACACTAATAGGTGAAAACATTTTTCAAATAGAACCTTAAAGTAAATAAAATGTCCCAAACAAGTGTCTTTTAAATTGGGTAATTACTGCAACTAGGGGATCCGTTTTAATATTTAATATGCATACTGTCCACTCCGAGGACAAATTATGAATAAAATTGTCATTTTGTTTTCTGGAATTATTTTGCTATCGTATATGATAATTTGTTTGATTCACAGAGTGCAAAGAATGATTTTTTTTAAATTGACTTTGTTTGGAAAAATATTGTTTTAAATGCTTACTTTGTATTTAGTTTGACTTGTGTTTGAATTCAAACTCTTGTGTTTTAGCTCAAATGGATACCGGAGCAGCCTGTCCGAGCCGGAGGGAAGACGTGGTACAAACCACAACATCCGCAGCCCCCATTCAGCTGGCGGGAGTTTTGCCGCCTCCAGGCGTTGTCCCGCAAGCCGGTGGTGTAGGGATAAGGCAAGAGGGAATGACAGCCCCCCCCCCCCTTCAAAGCATGAATATGATGGGGGGTGGGGCCATCATCAGCACCCCAGACGGGAATTAGTGGCCCGGTAAATCAGGTTGATGGAGCATTGTCGAATGGTATCTCTTCGAATCGTCGAGGAGAGAATAAAACAACTGAGGCGTTTCTTTTACACTGGTAGAGAAGTTACCGTACATCTTGGTGCTCCAGCAAGCGATCGTGATGCATTAAGCTGGCTTGAAGAGCAAATTACTGTTTTGATCAATCGGTTGCAGGACCATGGTGTCAGCGTCGATGATCATGTTGGCTTACTTTTGAACAACATGGATTCGAAGTTGAATCCTGTATACGTCTCATTAAGGTGGGCGTACCAGGCAGATGCTCGAGCCGTGCTCGATAACGTAAGTCGCGTGTTGCAAAGTCATAACTTGGTCTTGAATACGGCACCATTTTACGTTAAACCCGGCCATTTTAAGGAACCTAGTGGCAGTGCACGTTATTGTGATAAGCTATCCCCTACTAGCACATAGCCGTAACAACCAAGGAATAATTACTATTCAGAATGACGATACACTCTGCCTTGCGCGTGGGTTGATGGTCGCCAAAGCAATACGTAAAAGAGAGCCAGGATGTATGGATGTGAACATCCTTAAACAAATCGAAAATGATCGTCCTATTCAACAACGAGGAACTATGCCGTGATGCCCATGGGAATATTTTGAAAGGTTGTGGAATTACTGAACTGAAACAATTTCAAACATACTTCTCCGAATATAAAATCACCGTGTTCAGGGAACGTAGGGGAGACAAGTCCTAGATGAGGGGCCTACTCCCAAACATTCCTATAAGGACTAGCTTGATTTGTATTTTCACGACGATAAGCTAAATCATTTTGATGTCATAACATCCTTGACAGCCACATTTAAGTACTCATACTTTTTGCCGTGAGTGTCTTGTGCCATTTGATAATAAGAACGAGCACAAATGTGAATCCGCGTGAAAAAAAGTGCTACGCTAAAGTGATTTGCAGTGGAGGTCGAACTGTGGCCTGTAAAGAATGTGAGTGTTAAGTCACAAACCAAACTTGTTTTGATAACCATAAACTTCCCGGTTTTTGCAGACGTCACATGTCGATCTGTGAGTTCAAAAAGGTTTGTGAGGTCTGTGGGCAATGTTTCAGTTCGGAAAAGTCAAATTATTCACACAGGTGCTATGAGACTTTTTGTAGAGTATGCGAGACCCATCGTCCTTTTGGTCATTTCCGTTATTTGAAGCAGGTCCCAGGCAAGCCGCCACTGGAAAAGAGCAAGTTCATGTTAATATTCTATGATTTTGAATGCAGACAAAAAACGATTCTTAGAGGTGCGGTCAACACGTACTTGCACGAACCTAACCTCTGTGTCGTAAGGCGTGTTGCAAGGTCTACCTTCATATAAATGTAGATGACCATCATTGCACCGAATGCGGGAGCGAAAGGACTCGCATATTCAAGGGTGCTGCTACAATGGCCCAATTGTTTGGATTTATAGAGCAAATTAAAGCAAACAAATCGAGGACATCACCCTCCTAGGCCATAGCGTGAAGGGCTATGATGGGAATTTTATTTTAAAATATATAATGGAGGTAAAAAAATGGACGGTGGGAAAATCATGTTCATACGTTACGGCCCGCTTCACTTTATTGACTCGCTGAACTTTCTCCCGATTTCTTTGTCCAAGATGCCCAAAATATTCGGTTTGGATGAGTTTTTGGGCAAGGGATATTTTCCCACATATTTTCAATAAAAAAGAAAACGCAGAGTATAGGGTTCCCTTGCTGCCAAAGGAGGACTACGGCATCAGTGAGATGTCGGTTGAGGGAAAGGAGCACTTTGAGAAGTGGTATGATGGGCTGGTTAAATAAAATTATGTCTTTGATTTTAACCGCGAGTTGGAACTGTATTGCGGGAAAGTTGTAGAGATCCTACGGAAGGCCAGCCAAAAGTTTAAACACATACTTATGGGAAAAGCAAAGGTGGATCCTTTCAAAGAGGCGTGTGCGATCGCAGGAGTGGACATGTTGGTTTACCGCTGAAGTCATCTTAAAGAGAATACCATCGGTATCATCCCTAACGGTGGCTACCGGTGTGCAGACCAACAGTCGCACGTCGCCGTAAAATGGCTCTGCTGGGAGACCCACCAACGTAGTGTCTATCCTTCATGCGAGTAACGGCCGTGAGGAATATGTATTGGGGTGACGTGTACACGGCGTTAAATCTGTGATATACCACCACCGTCTTCCAGTTTTGGGGCTGTTATTGGCACGGGTGCCCCCTCTGTTATCCCGATAGGACCACCCCTCTCCAAAACAGCTCCCGCGAGACCATGAAGACGCGCTATGAAGCGACCATGGCCTGCGTGTACAAGTTTAAGAATGCCGGCTACATGGTCGTAGAGATGTGGGAGTTTACGTTTATTGAATTAAAACGCACAGACAAGGACTTGAAACAATTTGTACTCGTGCACGAAGTGTACAGCAAGGAGCCCCTCAGTCCCAGGGATGCGTTCTTTGGCGGGCGTACAAATTGTATCAAACTCTTCCACGAAGCAGACCTTTCTTGTGGATGTGTGTTCATTGTATTCTTACGTTTACAAGTACAAAATATATCCCATCGGCCACCCCAAAATTCACTTGGAACCAAATTGATCGTCTATAGATCAAGTAGAAGGCATAGCCATAGCAACCGTGACGCCTCCGCTGGATTTATTCATGCCCGTATTGCCTACAGGGATTCAAGACAAGTTAAAATGTTCATCTTGTGCAGGAAATGCGGGTAGGAGAAAAACCAAGGTGCGTGTCAGCACAAAGTGTAGAAGTACAATATATCTGTTTACGGTCGTCAGACACGTTCTGGCGGATTGTTTCACGGGTACATTGATAATTTTTTGAAAATCAAATAAGCCAGTGGTTGGCCAAAGGGGTGTACCTCACAATTTAAGAAGTTAGCTTACATTCAAAATTATGAAGAAAGGAAAGGGGTGAAACTCGATGTCGGCTTTGTTTGTAAAAACCCTGGTCTCCGCACTCTGGCTAAAACAATGTTTATAATACGTTGCCGTTTGGATATTAGAGTCCTTGTAAACGCGCTCGCCACGACTAAAAGATGATCATATAGATGGGCTGAATAATCACTTTTTTTTCCTTTCACTCTAGACAGTTCCACTCGCATGCCATTTTTCAAAGATTTGAGATTTTTATTCTGCATGAAAAGCATATTTTTTTATTGATTTATTTTATGCACCTGGGATAATTTTTTATATTTTCTTATCCGCCAGTACAATCCTTCACCTGCCTGATTATTTCTATTCAAATATAATTAGTTGTTTGTATATATTTCAATTCTAGTCAATATTTTTAATTGTACATATTTTAAATTGAAAGCATCTGGTTATATATATATATATTCAAATACTCTTTAAACTGGACTTTGTAAATTAATACTGAGGCCACTATTCCCGCTACGAGCTCAAGAAATTGAGTATTGTTTCCATAATTTACTTCAAGGTGTAAGATATATTCTATAACTATCAATTTATAAATAAATATTCCAAGGTTACTTTTCATGGCGTGAGCCATATTACTAAAACTTTTATTTGAGTGCGAATAAATATTCTAATTATACTTTTCATGGTGTGAGATATATTTGTATAAACTTTTATTTGTGTGTAAATAAATATTCCAAGGGTACGTTTGATGATGTGAGATTTATTTGTATAAACTTTGATTTGTGTAAATAAATATTCCAAGTATACTTTTCATGGTGTGAGATATTTTTGTAAAACCTTTTATTTGTGTAAATAAATATTCCATGTATACTTTTCATGGTTGTAAAAACTTGTATCTGTTTAAATAAATATTCCATGTTTACTTTTCATGTTGCAAACAACTTTTATTTTTGTGAATAAATATTATAAAAATCGTTATGTTTGTGTTTTAACGTCTACACCTTCTCCCTCCTAGCCTATAAATACAAGTTCACTCAACTTATTAGCTCAGTCTCAAACATTATGGACAAGCTGAAACATCCATTTTCGGCTATCACCAGTGGCCCTTCCAGCTGTGGAAAGTCACATTTTTACTTTATCCGTCACTTGGACACAATGTGTAACATTAAATTTGATAAAATCACCTGGTATTATGCATTATGGCAACCAGGATTCGAACAAGACGGGTCAAGTCCCCGCGTCATATTCTGTAAGGGTTTGCTGGGAATGGATGGCACCTATAATGACTCTCCACAGCTGATTATCCTGCACGACCTGATGCGTGAAGCCAACGAAGGGGTCGTCCATCTTTTCACTATAAGGATGCCACCATCAAAATATTAGCGTCATGTACCTTTCACAAAATACATTCCACCAGGGAAAGAGACATACCTTTAAACGCACATTATATCGTGCTTTTTAAAAATCCCAGGTATAAACCTCAGATTCAACACTTTTGCACGTAAAGTCTGTCCTGAAAACCCCCGTGTTTTACAAGAGGCTTATGCTGATGCTACAAGTACTCCCCACGGGTATATATTGTAAGATTTCAAGTAAGGTTCACCCGAATGGTTCATAGATAGAAACTACACAAATGTCTGTTGCTGCGTGTACCTACCACGCAAAAGCTATAAATACACAGACTTCCCGATTACAGATAATTTCATAACCATGAGTCCCAGAGTGCTGAAGCAAGCCCCTCTGCTGCGTGTGATGCATCGCATTGAATCGTCATCTTTATCGACAAGAATGGCTTTGGTGGTTTTTACACCCCGTATAAAGTCACATCTGGCATTTATACTCAAAAACACTTCCCGCACGTCTCATAGCACGCTACAACTTCAAAGCATAGTCTCTGACGTTTGTGGCCATTGCTGTTTCATGTACCTTCTCTATCGCGCTCATAACATTCCGATGAAAACTTGCCTAACCATATTCTCGCCCACCAATTATACAACCAACGATGCTAAGGTGGTGAGATATTACAACACATTTTTCAAGACTAGGGTCCTGCCGCCCCTCAAGACTCTGCGTCCAATAATTGTGTGCCTATAAAAGGGGCGTCCCGATGGCGGGACGGCCATAATCACGACAGTCGTCGAAACGATAAATCATCATGGAAGGTCAAGGCGTTTGCAGCCACAAAGTAAAACCGGTGAAGCCACTCGCTATCACCAGTATTTTCAAGACTTTGTTCCCGTTGGATGAAGTCGATGCCAAACGAGTTATCGTCGGCATGAATGTCAAGAACAACTTTACGCCCTATGTCCAGCTAGAAAAATGGGGAGGAAATTGAGTGGTGTTTAACCGTACAGAGTAGCAAGAACTGGGCAACTACAAGTCGGTCATATCAAAGTTTTTCAGCAACACGCAACCTCTTCAGAAGATTAGTCTAACTAATCATGAAATTTCTCTGAGACGCATGTGCGGTGACCGTATGGCCATCAGCGAGAAACAAGATCCTGGACTCACACGGGTCGCCTATCAAGCACCTAGCTAGGCGCGTCTTTGTGATGTGTGGGACCTAATCGACGCTGCCGTCGACCGCCGAGATATGTGGTCGACACCCGTCTTGTGCTATTGCAACGATTTGATCGACACACTCGTCGTAGATGTATGCGACACGCTAACAGAATCAGCGGATGTCATTGTTCTCGAACAGCCTACAGTGGAAACGCACATCAGAAACCTGGATCTTATCAGCGCTACTTACTATACACGTCAAGTCGTCAGTTTCGACTATTACATGATGGATTGTGAACTAAAACAATTTTACTAACTCATTTAAGGGACACTGTAGAAAAAACGTTTGAATGGATATATGCGTCATTCCTGTAAAAGTGTAAAACAAATTGTATATATGTCTGTGAAACTTTTAATGTACAATAAATATTATGTATGCCTGTAAAATCTTTAATATATAATAAATATAATGTATGTTTGTAAAACCTTTAATGTATAATAAATATGTGTTTTGTAATAGAATGTTTTATTCACGCGAAACCTGTCTCTCTTACACGTAATGTAACCGTATATGAGTATAGAGTTGTCAACCCGCTAACCTAATAAATCCCCACATGTCGACGGTAGGTACCAAACAGCCAATTTTAGTAGAATTTTGTGAGAAATAGTGTCCCTTAACTGAGAACTATAAATTACTGTGACGTTTCCTTCTGGAAAGAGAGGCCCCTGATTGTGTATGATAAGAGCTGTGTCAATGCTCCCGCTATTCTTGTCTCGGCTAATCTTGTCAACCCCGCCAAACTGGTAATAGGTTTACGATGACATCACAGGAAAAAACCCATTACCATTTAGAAGTGGAGGGTTGTGACATCATTCTAGGTCGTGATCTATTCCTGTCTTGTCGAGCCTACAAACTGGCGCCAGTCATGAAGGAAAACTCATTACCACATAGATGGGGAGGGTTGCGACGACATTCCAGGTTGTGATCTATTCTTGTCTTTTCGAGCCGCCAAACTGTCGCCAGTCATCAGGGAAAACCCATTGCCACATAGAAGAACAGAAATAAACCTTTGCGAAATTGAAGAAGGACAACAGGTCGCTAACCCCATGACGTCATGAAAATAACCAGTGGGTAAAGGAATTAAACTTGGAGGGGGGAGGAGAAAGCACTGTACTCAGCCAGTGAAATAAATAACAGCCAATCACCACGTTGTTCCCATACGCCCCACACTTACAAATCGTGAAAAGGTGGGGAGGGGAATAGGGGTGGGGAAGGCCAACATCCAATTAGAGCGAGAGGGCGTGGTCACGTGACGAACTCTTAAGCCAATCAGAGCGTTGTTCCCATACGCCGAGCCATCTACTCATATGGTATTTTCAGCAATGATATCAAGCTTAGAACATGACAGCCCCAATCGGCGTTAGCACCTGCACTGATCTACCGAATGTCTCCGAACTTACCCGCAAATTACCGATGATACAAACATCTCACGGCGACTCTGTCGAACCAAACGAAGTATTATCGGAGAATTCTTTTCGGTTTCGCTTCGCGTCGTCTTTGTGTGAGCAGGTCTATACACGTTTTACATATTCTTCGGGACATACACGCCTATTTAGACGACTATGTTGTATACCGGAGTTCGATCCTTACCAATGACCTGTCCTCCTGGGAGGCGTCTTATCCCACGGTCTCTCCTTTTTCTGCGATCTCGCGTTTCTGCCCCCTCCCTTTTTTTTTGTGATTACTGGTTAACTTATAATTCAACCTCTTCCCTAAAAAGTCAAATCGCACTTTGTCAGCGCTGGTACAAAAGCGTAGAAAGGTTATTAACATAAATTAGGCTGATCACATAACTTGACCAAATATATATATTATTACCCGTTTGGGTTATACGCTTAAGTACTAATTACACTAATGAATTAGGAGTTGGGAAGGTTAAATTTAGAGGAAGTGAACCAGCATTTGCGTGGAGGGAGAGTGGAAATCAATTTAGGAAAAACTACCTCAGCTCACCCGGCCGAGATTAGAAGATCCCATCCTCGGTGGTCTTGCTCAACACGACTGGCGTGTTAACTAACTACGCCACCGAGGTGGGTTGACCAACTATATTATTATTATTAGCACCGCGTCTTACTACCCGTTCGGGTTATACGCACTTACGCTAATGTGTAATGGTAGGGTGATTGTGAGATGAAATGGAGGACCTACAGTTTAACGTGGGATCCGAACCACGGTGGAGGCCTGGCATTCCCCACATTCACAAGATGTCTTGTCAGAGGTGAAGGAAGGGTTTGGTAATCAGATAAATCTGTGCCGGGACCGAGGTTTGAACCCCGACCGCCAGCATAGAAGTCTGAGACCTTACTCCTAGACCGCCAGGTCACCTTGACCAACTATAGAATGTCACATAAACTTGTCATACATTTTGGTAGTTATGTGCCTTTGTGCCCTCGTTACACACATCACATGTGCACAGGGCCGTACATAAATAATCGAGCGGACCCGCCCCGGCCAGTTTAGGGCTGGAAGGTCACGGGTGTTGGCAGCCCAGCACTAAACGGTCTCTGCTGGGGCACGCCAACATGATGTGGGGGTGGGGAGGGTATATCGTCTGAAGTGGCCAGGTCTGTTTTATCAAAGTGATTAGGTTATTTGCAGCCGGTGCAAGTCAAATAAACGAGCTTAGAATAGAAGCAATTTCGGAAACTCGTTTCGGAATTTAATTGGCAATAATGTCGGGATAGGGGGGCGTTACACACCCCCGGCCCCCTTTCTGGTGCTCTTGGCAGCGTATTACTTATGCACAGTACTTCTTATAGGTAGATACCGAATGATAGGAGGGGGCTAGTTTAATTCTGAACGACCCCTTGCCTCCAGGCCGAATGTACTGAAGAGAATTTTTCCTAAATTATTTTTCACTTTCCCTCCCTCCCTCCACGTGAATGAGGGTACACTCAGGGTTGTATCTGCCAGGAGTAAAGGTGTGGCTACTGGTGTACACGAACTGCGCAGTAAATATTAAATTTATAATGACTTTGTTCAAAATGGAAAATGGTTAGGCTATGTTATGTTGTTAGGTTAGTTTAGGTTATGTTAGGTTATGTTAGTTAATGTTATTTTATGACAGGGGCTAGGAGTTGAATGGGATTACAATTTGTTCCTAATCTCATGTGCATTGGATGACAAGTATACTTTATTCCGCAATTCGAGTGCGCCCGTGGCTAGTGGGGTTGGAAGGTTGGAGGGGGGACACACGCCCCCCTCTGTCTCGCCTCTCCCCCAATATATTCAAATGGAGCATACTTAGTATCGTAAAGAAACAGTTTTCTTTTAAGTTTGAAAATACAACTTTGAAGTAATTCGTGAATGACTCATATAATTAATTTAATTTAATCATTCGTGGTATTTATTTGGTGCAAAATAATTAGTATTTTATGATTTAAAGTGAAAATGGGGTTTTGTTGCGCCCCCCCTCCCTTTCCGCCCTAGTAAATAAGATGTAGTGACACCTATAACTGTAATAGACGTAGTTAATATTTTATTTCATTTTATAGGTTGTATAACATTGTAATAATACGAGTCGTCAGTTTTTAAAATAGCTTTATACTAATTTTTAATCATATTAAATTTTAAAATGTAGCGCATCTTGGCATTGATAAATGGGATATAGGCTATATAGTTTTGAGTCATTAGGAACAATAACAGACTCCCTAAAACCCTGCTCTCGACCTCACAATTCTCCTACCACCTGGCCACCTACCTCACAAACTTCTTACCGCCTGGCCACCTACCTCACAGACTTCTTACCGCCTGGCCACCGACCTCACAGACTTCTTACCGCCTGGCCACCTACCTCACAGACTTCTTACCGCCTTGCTACCGATCTCACAGAATTCCTACCGCCTTGCCACCGACCTCACAGACTTCTTACCGCCTTGCCACCGACCTCACAGACTTCCTAATGCCTTACCACCGACCTCACAGACGTCCTACAGCATTTCCACTGACCTCACAGACTTTTTACCGCCTTGCCACCGACCTCACAGACTTCCTACTGCCTTGCCACCGACCTCACAGACGTCCTACAGCATTTCCA
>CABEEJ010010957.1:0-12486 GCA_901482245.1 Timema douglasi | reverse complement strand
CCTGCACAGAGGCCTCCCCTTTTAGTCGCCTCTTACGACAAGCAGGGGTTACTGCGGGACTATTCTAACCCCATCCCGCAGGGGGACTTTTTCTTTTAGGCCTTTGAATTTTCCCTGTGTGATAGGTAAACAAACAGAAAATTTTAATAGGTTAATAAACACAGAGCTGACGCAGCAGCAAGTTCGATATCGTCCATTATGAACAATAAAACTACCACTGCACGACAGGTGAGTGTGGGCGAGAGTGTAGAGGGTAGCTCTTGTCTTCCCTCGCCTCGCAGTCTCGCCGAATATCTAGGTGAGACGTCTCGGCGAGTGTGTGGACGAGACATTATAGGAAGTCCTTTTCTCTAGCTGGCGTAGTTTGTACGGGCAAGGACTGCTGATCCCGTTACATAACTAGTATCGGCGGTCCCTCTTTGGGATTTCCTCAAGGAACCAGTGGGACTTTCCTTTGCGGCCTCACCTGTTCCGCCACCTGTCCCAACCTTCGCAGACTCAGAGACTAAAGAGAGTTCCTCAACAACGGCCACACGTAATTTATTTTCCCGAGGTACACTTGAGGGTTACGCCAGAGGAGGTCTCGGGGTTGGGACCCTCAGAGGGCTCCTGGAGTGTATAGGTGGGGGAGACAACCTGATTAAAGGTGTCGCCTCTTGTATTAATTTTGGCATCATTATAATTGGCACTGCTTGACTTTGAATTACTTGAGTAGAGACGAGTGGCACAGATCGAGAATACGTCTTAGCAAGATTAACTAAACAATGGCAGTTGGGACAGTTTATGTTCTTACAAGCAATCTGGCTATATAAGGTCTGAAATACACGAGACTAACTGGATACGTATTCCTTGCTTACCTGGGCATATGAGATCTTTTTGGATTGAATCTCAGACATTTTTTTCTGCTTTTTTATTTTGGACAGACCCGAGATCAAGCAGATCCCTTGCAGTTGACGAAGAACTAAGGAAACTCACACTGTGTATCGTTAACCTCCTGTCCGCAATCAGCACATATTGGCTTACCACGGCATCGCAGCTTCGTATGCTAAAATTCCTGGCATTGAAAACAGCCGAGGTTAAGGGACATACGGCCGGCCGGACTCTGAGCACGTGGAAACCTGCTCGGACCTTCTTTGGAAAGGTAGGAGTCGCTAAAGTTATGATATACGTATCCATCTTTTTCTCTTGTCCATTCTTGTTTATAATAATACGGTAAACCTCGGTTATAAGCTGAAGTGAAAGCTCCTCACAGATATCCTCAATGCTTACGCAGTTGAGGTTGTAGCATGTGACCACTTCCTTGCAAACATTGCGGAATCTGTGTGGTTCCACTTCTATCGGCAGTATTACTTAACGGTATTTCACTAATATAAATTTCATTAGAAGACTGTGTGTCGGTCGTGATCTGGATTACGATCGCGCCATCGATCAGTTTCTTTATTGAGACGTCCAATTTTGCCAATCCATTTAGCACTCTTTTGAGAATAAATGGGCTGACATGTTTGTGGTCTTTAGTGTCGTCTACTAGAGACATTACTAGGAAGCGGGGCTAGGGCCTCAACACTTCATGGATTTTTATCATAACAGGGCTGGACGGCCTTACCCGTTTCATACTCTTATCAATATCAAAGTAGGGTACTCGGTTATTATCATAACTAACTAAGGCTCTCCTACTTCGATATTGCACCCGGCGCACTTTGATGACAGAACTCCAAGCGCAGTGGTATCCAATTAAAAAGGAAAGCAGTGCGAGTTGCCAAGGTCATCAACGGAAGAGTTTAGATTAAATTATTATTATTATTCCTAACAACAAACCAGTTGGCTGTAGCAAAAGTATATACTATTGTTTATATAAAACAAAAGCTTAGTTTTTATATCCATCTAGTTAAAGTGTTGCCATCTATATGGGTTAATCCCAAAAGTAAAACAGCACTTGACAGTCCAACCATGGATAAATGTGCCTTTCCCACATTTTGTTTCCGCGTGTCCCTGACCGTATGTCATACTTTTGGAACCTAAAGACTTTGCTCGGGGACAGTGAAATATAGTTCAAAAAATGTGTGTCTATTTATTAGTGTTTTATCTAAAAAAAATTACTCAAGTATCACCCAAGAATGTCTGCTGGCTACCCCTTTTAATTAAAATACTTAACTTCCTAAAAGCAAGAAATTCCAAAATAATTTTCTATAAATAATACACATAATTAATGGCTAGTAAAATATGTGTTAGTTCTTTAGGATATTACAATTTTCAAACAAAAGTTATCAAATTATCATCATACCAAACCATGGATATTATTTAATGTATTTTAAAATAAAACAAATTCTTACATGAGTTTTTGGTCACCACCATATACAATAATACATAAAGATACACTTTTATTCTTACAAACCGGACGTATTTAATGTGCTTGTTCTGAACCTACTGATTATATCACAGCAAACGACTTACAAACTAGCTTAACTCTAGAACAGACAAAACACCTAGTTTCCCGGAATATTCATTCATAACTATAAATAGAAAGCCCCAATTTTACCCAAAATACATTTTTCAACCACTCTGAGTATCAAGTCACGAACTTTTAGATCATTAGGTAAATGTGCTGACTGAGCTAGGGTGCCGACATTTTATTAATATATTTTAAAACTAATTTAATAACATGTGTTTTTAAATGCAAACACTTATTAATAATCCATTTAACAGCCAATATTAAGAAAACTTCAGAGATTTCATTCATTTAATGTATTTTAGGCCCGTTATACCAAGGGGTATTAGTGCATTAAGGTTCTTTTTTTGTTGAGAAAATGATATTAAAAGATGAGAAAGAATAGAAGATCTCCCTAAAAACATTAAAACCAGCTAAAAACACTGCCTCAAAAAACACTAATTAAAAATTGGTGCTTCTAAGCAACCCTTTGAAAAAAATCTATTGATAATTTATTTACAAAGGACATTATGTTGCCGATATCAAATTTATGCGAAATATTTGACAAATATACAAGAGGTGAAAGTCATGACAAGTATAAGATCTTTGTAAAAAAATAATTTAAATAACTAAAATATTTTTACATTTACTACTACAAAAATATTTAATTGACAATTATTAGAAACTTTTATACACAATACTTTTTGAATACAAAAAATGTATTCACAGTAAACAAATCACGACAAGTAAAATAACACCTCCAGTTAAGTAGGTAACACAACAAATCTTAAAATTATTTTCGACAAGGATGCTTTCTAAATACTTTAACAGAGATAAGAAACGGGATTCTTTAATTCCAAGGGGGGCTAACCTCGGCCCTTTCGTGACTTAATGTGTACCAGTAATTTATATGTATAGCTGTGGTCTAAATGAGTCACCTCTGAAGTAGCTTAGTTCTTCTATTGTCACCTCCCGCGTCGCATCAGTGGAGAAGGGCGTGGTCATAGAGCTATTGGCCATGGTCACCCTAAATTCAAGGTCGGCCCAGAAGAGTTTTGATTGTTTGGCGCCACCTCTTTGGCGATAGTGAGCTTGAACATTAACGAGGAATTCGTTCAGTCGCCAGATGTAGATATGAAGATCAATACTCCCCTAGTGAGGTAGACCCGGAAAAAATAAGGGGCCTCTCGATCAGGGATCAACTTCTTGGAAGACAACGAGGGTCTCCATTAAACCCATAGGGCTTCATGGGCTTACCATGATCACATCGGCCATACCTGATAATTCCTAATATATATGACCAAGTAGGGTGAATGATCCTTCATTGGCTGGGGAAACCCCACAAGTGACGAAGACTAGGGATTTCTCTCAACAAACCCAAATAACAAAGACCGGCAGGATTGATGGGTTCTTGTCGTATGGTGAACAAACCTTGGGTAATGATCAGTTCTGACATCCTAGGTCCCCTCCCCAGATCTTCATCAGGACACAAGTACTTATTGGTATTGATGGACATATTTACCAAATCTCCTCTGTTGTTTCCTCTGCGGGAAGCTACTGCTAAGGCGGTGACCCGGAAGTTGGAGGATGATGTTTTTATGATTTTTGGGGTTACTTCCTATGTGATATGCGACAACGGATCTGAATTCACCGGGAAGAGAATGAAAGAATTAGCAGCAGGATACAAGATAAAACTTTTGTACAACGCTAAACATCATCCGCAAGCCAACCCCACTGAACGACTCAACAAGACACTTGGACCCATGTTGCGGGCGTACGTTGGAGAAAATCACCGTCACTGGGATCAGAATATGGCAAGGTTTGGTTACGCTCTCAGGTCAGCCAAACACGAAACAACGGGGTATAGCCCTGCGTTTTGGAACTTCGGTCGGGAGTTGACCGCGATCAATGAAGAGGCGGATCTACGCAACTACCCTAATCAAGTTCCAGAGGTGGAAGACCCCACTAGTTATGGAAGGCGCCTTGAGGATTTAAAGAAAATATACAAGATAGTGAGCCAAAAATTGAAAGCAACTCACACAAGGAATGCCCACACGTACAACCCACGAAGGAGACCGATGGAATACAATGAAGGAGACCAAGTGTGGAAGAAAAACTTTACACAGTCAGATGCAGCAAATTTCTTCTCGGCTAAACTAGCACTTAGATACACAGGACCCTACACCATCTAGAAAAGAATCTCTCCCTTGGTCTACCAGTTGATGGACAACCAGGGGAAGGTCATTGTAAATTGGCATCTCGAGGACGTGAAGCCTNTGTAAATTGGCATCTCGAGGACGTGAAGCCTGTCGTGTAGGTTTGGAGAAAATTTGAGGAAATTTTCTTTTGGGGAGGGGGTATCTGTAACGTTTCCCGTCCCATGGACCTCTCCTCCGATATTTAGCCTGGCCCGCTAAATAAATGATTTGTTTATTGGTGAAGCATGCCCACAGGAGTAGGATACTTCCTGAGATGCGTGGACGTTAACGGTGCCAACTTCCGCCACGTGGCGCTACGGTACATCCAACAGCGCTATGAACTATCCGTGGCCTACGTGAGAACCTGATCGGTGAACTGTGGTGGAGTAATATGAGGAGAGTTTGAGTCAGTTTTTCGCGGTACGGAGTCGTGAGTGTAGGTGTGTTGGACTTGAACGCCTGGGTTGTGAAGCCCCTCTGTCTCCGTGGGGAGGATTTGGAGCGAAGTTTTGTGGCAAGGGTAAGGTAGACTAATTCATATTAATTAATCACCATCATATGTACGATCTATTTCAACTTTCAGAGTGGTTTTATTTTGGTAATGTTTACATTGTTGCACCCGTTCTAATGGTATATTAGTGAAATAATTGGCCGGTCGGGAAGGGGACAAACTGCTTGGCGTGAGACTGGGCAATATTATTACATCGATAAATAGTTTAATATATTTGTGAAGAATCCTGTGAGTTTCAATTAAATACAAGCATTTTTCGATTTTACATAAATGTTATAACCTTACTTTCTGGAGGATTACCCTTGTACACAAAAGATGTGATGCATTTTTTTCTCAGTTAGGAGCCAAGAACGAAGGACAGATAACGATTTCTTTTGACTACCAGAAAAACCAAGTGTTACCAAAGATACCTGACCAAGCCACGTACTATAGTAGGCAGTTTTACATATGCAATTTCACTATATTAGAAGGAACGTTTACTGACAAATAACCCCAAGACAAAGTGTTCATTTACACATGGACTGAATCAAATAGAGCCAAGGGCTCGGCACAGATTTCATCCCCTATTTTTCACAGGTTGAAAAACATGAATTTTGAAGGCACCTCTATGCTTCGGCTCTTTGCATATGGCTTTAGGGGCCAAAATAAAAAGACTTCTATGATTCGCATGCTCATGTATTGGCTTGCAAACTGAGCCTCACGCCATTTTAAATAAGTTTATTTGGTTTTTCCTGTGCCAGGGCATTCTTACCTGCTGCCAGATTGAGTCTTTGGTCGGATATAGATTCATCTCCAAGCTCTTGATAGGATAATCAAGCGTCAACAATATTGGGAGATTTTCAATAAACATGGGACTATTTTAAAAATAGGGGATGACTGGCCTGTATTTGATTGGAAGCTTGTGTCACAACAAACAATGAAGAAGCCTGGCCAGTGGAATTTCAAATTTGCGTCTTCAAAAAGATTTATTATCACCCGAGGTTCAACTCCAACTGCTCCTATCCTTATCAAGGGTTAGCCGTGGTATGAAATTGCCATAGGAATGTCCAGAAAAGTATTTAAGCCAAAGGTGGATGTTTCACAGAACACTACTGTAGCCTTGTTACAACATGACATAGAAGTTGTATCACTCACCAGCCCCAGTTGAGTCGTTCCGGCTCGTCTACAATAAACCTGGGATGCACTCCACCACCAAATCCACATTCGACTGAACCGGAGTTCGAGGCTTGCCACTGGCCGTGTTGGGAGAGCNCTGCACCGGGGTTTCCGGCTTGCCACGGGGCGTGTTGGGGGAGCTTCCCCCCCCCCCCCTTTCCCTTCTTCCGAGTGAACAAGGAACAAGCGAACTGCAAGGGGCGCGAGCTGCCAGTCTCGTTCTAAAAACTTCTATGGACTGTATTTGTGTTTGTGACCGATGCTCGTAGGCTTTCGAGTATGTTCTGGACCAACCCTCCCTCCCCCCCCTTACTCCGCGCACTGAGAACACATGATTACCGCAGGATATATAATGGTTGGAGCACAGAGTAGGGACACACATTATAATCTGGGCTTTCAAGGTAAATAGCCTAACTATTATGTAGGCTCGTCGCGGTTTTCTAAATTCATTTTGGCTTTAAAACTTCTATCTTTCAAAATTCAATTTATATATCTACGGCTAATATTTATTGCGACGATCAGATACGTCAGTCCATGCCCTTAAGGCAAAGTTAACGTAATGAAAACTTGGTCTCCATTAATATTTGTATCTTTAATTTCCGCAAAGAATTTATATTTGCCACCTTGGTTCTCTACCAAGGTTGGTTAAATGTGGGGCCGCGAGCCGGCAGAGAGATTAATTCTAGTACGGACATCTTGTTGGATGTTAATGTTAGGGTAGTTTATTGTTGTTTCTTTGCTGATGTCTATTTTTATATGGTTGTTAAATGTGGGGCCGCGGGCCACACAGTACTTATATCCACAGAGGGCGCTCCGTTTGTTATTAAATCATTTAGGTATTCTTACTTAACCTTGGACTTTATATTATGTCAAGTATTATATTAATGTCGCTATCATTATTTAGGCTAGGGACTTGAGCTCTTGACTCACCAAATGTTTTGAATGTTGGGCAGGTGTTGGCTCTCTGCCCATGTTGTTGATAGACAATATTTATTATTGTGTAACAGGAGACCAATTAGTTTGATCTTTAATGCCATTCTCTGATGACGCCATTTTGGAACGTCTAGAGTATAAGGAACCGCCTGGAGTTTGTTATTTGCTTTAGTGCCCATCTGGCCTTGGCTGTGAACCTTGTACCTCGTAGCCCATCTGGCTTATGGTTAACGCTATTACTCTTAAGTGCCTCTCCCTCATTGAGTATGTTATTCTGGAAATAAATTTATAAATCTCTTGTGCTTACCTCTGTGTGTTATTTGTGTGGGATAATGTTGGGGTTAGGTCACACTACCGTTGATTACCATTGGTGTTCCTGTAAAGAGGCAAAAGATCGCGGATGTAAAACGGCTGCTGGTGAAGGATGGGAGGAAAATCCTAGCCTGCACTTCTACCAAGATATAATATTTCACAGGGGGCCGACAACTGATTAAGCCTACGAAGATGAATTACAAGGGGGAATGATGGAGGATGCTGATGAAATTTGATTAGAAAGTCCAAACTGTGTTTTTAAGTACATTTTTCTCTTTAATAACAGTGAAGAGACTTAAATTTAATTTTTATTGTTTTTCTATTATGTTTTTATAAGATACAAAACACTTTTATCTGTCCATACTATGTTCTAATTTAGCAATTATTATTATTTTCATGTGGAAAATAAAAGTTACTTTCATTGCAAAAATAGGTTTAGATCTGAATTTTAAAACAAATAGTTTCTTGTCCATCCTTTAGTTTCAGAACGTCCCTTGTCCAATTTAATTAATTTAATTATAGAAGAAGTGTTGGCCTTAAAATGTTAATATTAAGGTGAGACCTACCTGATAGTATAATAAATCTCTTAAAAATATTCATTAGATGAGGAGTTCAAATTTAAGATCTAAATATGTTTTTTTCAATTTCCCATAAATTTAGGAAAATGGACAAGAGCCGTTTTGAAAATAAGCTGCTCAATTTTCACGAATATTTAATATTTTGCATTAAGCAAGCGGCTATAAATACAAGTACATTTAAACCTCTTTCTAATAGCACAAAACTTTAATTTACAAACCTTTATTTGCCATATTGTAACCAGGGTGGGGTAATATAAGTTAGCCAAAATATTTATCAACATTTGTATTTGACGATTCCTGCACTTATCTTTTTCCAAACAAAAAAAAAGTTCCGTGCAATCCTTAGTAATTATGGACAACATTCTTAATTATGGTAGTAAATTCCCTATTGTCATACGAGAGAAAACATTACGATCGTTAGCGTCTCCACTATTAGGTGTCAAATAATTGTTATTAAAAAAACTTTAGGTGCCCTTTTTACAAACCTTAATTTTAAATAAGCTTAGCACCCTACCAAATCCATCTAACATTTAGATAGTGATTAATTAATGGTTAGGACTATTTATACGGTATTGAATCAAATATTGATTATCAAAAATCACGTTTAGTTCCTTACCCGAAAATTACTTATTTAAAATAATTAGACTATAGAAACACAAAGTAGACCGTATCACTTCTCTGATATTTTTGAGTGGAGAGGGGGAACTCCATATGGCTTGTACTTTGTTACATTCCATTCCTTGTTGATCATGAGTTGCTAAGAGGTTATCTCCCTTAGGTTACCAAGTCTACGTAATATAAAATTGTTTCCAGAGTTTTCAAGTCTACACTGTAAAGTCGCCGCCATGACACCCTTGACTTATTACTGAGAGTCGGTCGCGGCAAAGTGGCATCAAGACGACATGAGTTCAGGTTGGAAGTCTGCGATGGCTGTTCCCGCACCTGACGAACTGCTATGCCGTATGAAAGCAACGTTACCCGGTCCCTTGGGTGGCTGCGAGGGGTCTTCTATCTTCTGCTCGGCATTCTGCTGAGGGCGGGCGGGAGGGTCATTGCTGCGGCGCAACCGGCGGTTGCTGAACCGAAAATATCCTCGCAGACGTTCCTTCGCCGCACTGAGAAATTATGAAACATAGTATAAGTATTGATCATTTAACATGGGTCTATTAATCGAAGAAAAAACATAATTAGAGGACTTCAGCCATATATGGAATAGGAGGGTATTTCAAAAACTAAGGTTAGTAATATGACGGGGTTAAGTGGAGTTTGAATAGTTATCAGTTTTTAGTCTGCCATGTGAACATCAGTGGTGCCAGTGCAAGATACACATATGTATATAATATAATGTGTTCCGTCTTACGGCAGATCCATTCCTTTTGTCAGAGAACTTAGACTGCAAATTTGCTGTAGTCTGCCTCCTTGTTCATCTTCCACATAAGTTGGGTTTTGATAATATGAGTATATTAAGTGATACGTTTGGTTAGTCGTGTATGTTAATCTAAATTTAATTTATACATGATTTTAATAGTTATTTCCCATCATCTATAGGTAAAGAATGGAGCGATAACTCTTAGTTAGCCTTTTTTGAACTAACTATTATTTATTATTTAGCACCGCGTCTTACTACCCGTTCGGGCTATACGCTTTAAGTACTAATTACGCTAATGCATTATGAATTGTGAAGGTTGAATATATATGAAGTGAACCCGTATTTGCGTGAAGGGAGAGGGGAAAACTACCCTAAATTCACCCGATCGAGATTCGAACCTCGATCTCCCCGTCCTCGGCAGTCGGGTTTAACACAACTAGCGCGTTAGCCAACTACGCCACCGAGGCGGGTAAATGTAAATTAATCGTGTTTTTACAAATTAAAAAAAAGTCAACTTCACTGGTTCATACATAACATGAGGTTCCAAGAATGTTGTTGGCCTTAGTTTTAATTCAACCACAAATTTTACAATATAGTATGTTTTGAAACCAAATATTTTCGGTTTTACCCATAGTGACATTTGGTGTATAACAGTACAAGGTAAATGTTTGTTGTTATTATTATTGTTATTATATTATTCAGAGCTTCTTGATTCTTTACAAAGGTATGCCCATGAAAATAGCTCTCTAATTCCTGAGTAACATTTTGAGAATTTCAATTATTTTTATACCCGATAAATTTCTCATTTGGTATTCTCCTATGATTCAAGACGCAAATCATACAAATTGCACTACACCCTAGAAATCAAAAATTTCAATAAAAGTGGCGATTCAAAAACGAAAATAAAATGAAATTGCAGTAAATAGGCTATTTCAAAACGATAGTTGAATCAGTGATTTGAAAAAGTATAGCATTTCGTCTTCCCTAGTTTTCTGTTTTAAAAAAATACCTACAAAACTATAAATTTTATTGACAAGTTTACTTTTAGGCAAATGTATTCCTAGTCAATAAGTATTCAATCTCAAAATATCAAAGTGAAATTCTCATTTGTTTATTAAATATTGATAATTAAAATTGTTAGAATGTTTTTCTTTTTCCGCTCAATGCAGCAGGTAAAATCAGCAGCTAATATAAGTTGTATGACAAAAAAAATTTAAGAGTTAATTTAAAAAAATTAGTAAGTATCATTTTTAATTTGACATATATTTTACACTCGCCAGCTGGCAGCAGCAGCGCACTATGACTGACAAAGTAATTGTTGGCGATATGGAGGAAACCCACATGTGCTCTCAGTAGCGGTCTCTCGTCCTCTGCTCTTATATTTCCACAGACATTCTTATTTGATAAAGAGCCAGTGTTGCCAACGACCATATAAGTGTTGTAACTAGATTAGAACGAGAAGTCACTAAATTGTCTCTTAAACGAAAAAATTAAAATCGTTAGTGTGTCGCTAAACTAAAAAATAAAAGTCGTTAGATTTGTCGCTTAGCAAAATAATTAAAGTCGTTAGATTTGTCGCTAAACAAAAAAATAAAAATCGTCAGATTTGTCGCTGCCCCCCTGATCATAGGAGCACCCATGGCATTCGAATTGCCAGAATTAATCAATCAGCTGGGGCCTGAAAATCCACTCACGGTGCCTGTCCAAGTCCCTTGGTGGTGTTACGCCGAAATGGTTGATTTCCTAGCCACTGCGCGAGCTCTAACAGGGGATTCTGTAGTGATAGTGACTGGTCAGTTGGAGCTTAGGGCTGTAGTAAACCATGAGTTCATGGCCAATTCCACCTCTGCAATACGTGGCGGGTACGTGTATGCGATCAGTGGCCACATAAAACTGTCCCGAGCAAGGTTTTCAGATTAATTGTGGTGGTAGGTCCTCGAGACTTTTGTTCAGTGATCTACTCAATCCTTCCCCCAGGGGAGGATGGTCCTATCATTTCCTCTGATATACAAGAGCTCCAGCAAAGAGAGGTCCTCCCTCCAATCACAAGATTCCTGACAGTGGAGGCACCAGTTCATTGTGCCTATCGTGCAAGCGAAGCCCGATTGTATTCAATACTCAAAGATATGGCCATCTTACTAGCAGACAGAATAATGACAGCCATTGTGAACCTATTCCCTTATGTGACCGAACCGGCCAGAGATAGGATAGCTGTGATAGATCGCTACAATGAAGATCTCTTAGCAGAGCAAGCCATGGCCATGGGAGCTGGCACAGGTTGGCCATCAGGGAGGGTGAACAATTTACGTTGATGGCCCTCTTCATCCTTGGCCTGGCTTATGCCTAGCGGGCAATACTGCCAGATCAGATCTACAAAAGAGGTAAGGCTGCGGCAGCTCAGAACAATTTTAAGCACATGTCCAATGCTGGAGTTGCATACCTTTGCCAGAATGTCAATTGGGAGTGTGGTGACCTTCCACCCGTGGTGTTCGAGGTGATAGCCATGGCAATATGCCGGAAAGGGGATGGCACCTACTCTCCGGATGCTCGGCTGAATGAGCTAATCCCGGCCAGCGACGCTCCCCAACTACTGAATATCACAGAACAGCACAGGCTGGTGTATACCAACTTCCAATCCTCCTCACTTCATTTCGTAGTTGCAGTCTTGCCACTCCTAGAGAACACCCTAGGAGCTGCGGACATGAACTTTGCATTGGAGAGGCAGCATTTTACTCAAGTAATTGATATAGTGAGAAACGCACCCTACAGAGGGCTCAGGCAAACCATCCCCGAGAGACAGCATATAAAACGGCTTGACATGCTGGTGTACTGTGGGTTGCTATATCACAGGAAAGTTATATTATTATTATTATTATTATTATTATTAGGGTTTTAAAGCCCATCGACACATTGAGGTCGTTAGGGCCTTGAAATATATTAAAATCTAGTCTAATCCCCATAGGGGAGACACATAATAATTTACCTGCTGAATTAGCAGGCAAATA
>CABEEJ010010956.1:0-12491 GCA_901482245.1 Timema douglasi | reverse complement strand
ATAAACAGAACTTTTTTTTACATCTTAGTAGATAATTTTTACACAAAACACTTTGTAACTATGGCTGTGATTAAAACAATATTTGGATATAGTTTAGAGTATTTTTATATATACTTGAACTGTCAACAATTTTACTCACTTTACTATACTCTATTTTATTTTGATATAAATATTTATTTTTAAGAAAATCTGCGATTGTTAAATGTATGAAAATATTGTTCTTTTATAGTAAAATAACCTTATATTGAAAAAGTTTTCAGAGTAAAAAATAATAACTAAGGAAAAAAGTGTTAATGTTTAAATTTTGCAATGCCCATGGCAAATATTCAAGAACTATAATGCAACATTATTTGGACATTAAATAGTTACAGATGAACTACTAATTACTAAATACAGTTAAAACCCCATTTACAAATACACACTGCTCCAGGCTACTATACAGTCCAATTTTCCTTGGAAATTTTATCTGACAGATAGAAAAGTTTTTTTTACATTTTCATACATAAGTTACCTATAGCTGTCACCTTAGATATTAACAAAATCTATAAAATGAAACAAATATATCTAGCAAAATGGTGTTATTTCTCGAAACTATGTTTTTATTTTCTAAAAGACTCTTCTTATGGAAATTGGACTGTTTTAAAATAATTGGCATCTCATTACCATTAAGTTTACAAAACATCAATATCTACATGCTTGCTTGATTTAAATTCCAATAAAATAATTTCAATAAATGCTAATTAAAAGAACCCAGTGGCGCACTCAATATAGGAGCAGGAAAGGAGCAGCTGGGAATTTGTCCCTCGCCCTAGATTTTCCAATATCACAAAATAATGTTAAGTACAACGTAGGGCACTAAAGCTTAGAAAAGTTGGTGCCATCAGTAACATTAATTAGTCCCCTTTTCAAATTAAAATATGCTGCCAGAATTGACGCAAAGTTTAGAACATGAGCAAAACAATTAAACCAGGCTTGTCAAACTCGCTGATTTGGTGCGGACCGCAGACCTTGTGATGAACCAGCATGCAATGAAACCCTATTATTTTTATAACAGTCGTAGAATTAAAACATTTGGGAACTTGGAAAAATTTAAGAAGATGACTTTGTGTGGCTGATGTACCAAATTTGATATCTTTTTTCAATAGTGATCAATTCCCAAAAGTTATTGAGCTTGGGCACTTGTGGAATGTTTGAATGTTTTCTCACATTAAAAGGTACTAAAAAACCACAAAGATCATGGCTTACGAACACACATTTCTCTACAAGAAAGTTACTATGGCACAAGATTTAAAGACCTACATTCACATAATTGATGAAAGAAAATGTTTAAATTTTTTGTGAAAAGCACTGGTCTTTCTTATTGTTTCATACAGGAGCCTAATATTTTCTTTCATTAGTAACTAATGAATGAGGTATTGAGTTGGAATTCTTTTTGCTTAAATATACATAAAAAATATTGAATTTTCCAATGTGGCTCTTATGGTCAAACAAGTTTGACACACCTGATCCGAACCAACGAATCAGTAACCTATGTGTCCAATAGGCACATATGACTACCCCTCACCCCGTAAACGCTATTAATTATATGGGGGAAGGAGGGCTTTTGACTAAGGCACATCCAAAGTGGCCCTAAAATTCCCAATTAGAGAAAAGTACATAAATAACAGCTTAGATAATATAAGGCGGTGGAGTCGGAAGCAGTTTTGGGTGAAGTCGGAATCAGTAAAAATGTAGGTAACAACTCAGACTTCAAAATAACTTATAATATTAAAACAATATAAGTTATGATATCATTTTAATGCTATTCTTTTTTATATTTTAGGACCAATATTTGTAATTTTGATTGACAAATTTATTCAAATATAAATTCATAATGCAAAGCAACTGTATTTTTGAGCATTTTACTGCTGTAAATTTGTTATTACTAATTAGTATACCTCAGGCATTTATGACGTAGTCTGAGTCAGACAGTAGAAAAATAGATGAGTTGGAGTCGAAGGATTGGTGTACCAACACCACAGCCTTGCTTAATAGCCCACATTATGCTCGTCTATATATTTTCCAGGTTATGCCACTGCAAACTGAAGAGTTAATAATAATCTAATTACACAATTAAAGGAAGTTACTCACCTGTTTTGCAGTCACGAGTCTTAGGCCGAATAGCTTGTTAAAACTACACCAAGATAGTTTTTTCTTTAGCTTTAATTTAGAGCAGGCACTAAGACTTTAAAATAAAATTCCACCATAATTAACATTTTCATGGCAAAAATATTGTGAATTTTAAAAGGGACATTTTCTTTTGTTGGTATGAACTATGTACAAATGATTCATAAACCAAAATTTTTGTGATAAGTGAGCTGAACACACCCCCAAGGGTTAGTATTGAACAGTTATTATTAATAAGTATTTCTACTCAACTCATAGGCTTGTAGATTATTTGATATTTAGAATCTTATATCGTAAGATTCTGGTAGGATGACAGTTTTAGAAAATACATTAATTTTGGGGGGTTAACAGTGATAGCATTTTACTTCATTAGGCCCTATTAATGTTATTTTATAGGCACTAGTAATATCTCTCACCAGTTAAACATCTAAATTACATTACTTGATGTATGAATATATGAAAGTAGTTTTAGTATTGTTTGTGACTCATCTACTGTGCTTTCTACCATAATCCGACCATACAATTCATACCACCTAAAAACTCAATTAAATCATGTTTTAAGACCCTTTCATAAAGTTAAAGCAAGCCCTTACTGTTAAAACAGCTGTAGATCACACAGCTTTGTTGTATGATATTATAAAATTATTCTGGTAAATGTTGTAATTGTCAAAAATGTGTATTCCTATCTGAATCTGAGTGAATAGGTTCATGTTACCACAATAAAGAGGCGCACTAACCTATTTTTATCAAACCAAGACATGTTGGCTGTCATGTTAGTGCTAGAGACGTCAACTATTGTGATGTTTCTTGAAGTTTATTACTAAATCTAGTTTAGGAAAATTACATGTATAGGCCTACCTCAAATGAACATATCTTATTGCTAGAAAAAGTTACCAGATCTATTTTTACAAACTTATATGGCATGTCATGTAAACTGTGGATGTCACTTTTGATAGATATTAATACATACAAAATAAAACAAATAATAGGCTATAGTAAAATGTTAAAAATGTTGGGCACAAGAATTTTCTTTGTATTTTCTAAAAGGTCCATTCATAAGAAAATTGAAGTAGTGTAGTTTGGCCGTGCCTATGAATAAAGGCTATTAACATATTTTTAATTTTTGACAAATAGTAAGTAACATTCAAACACTTTTCCTGAATTTGTTCCCTGATGCTCAAAATGTAAGCATAATTCCCCGTTTTCCTGATCAGTACCTAGTTACTCTGCAATTACTGTACATTAAGCAATTTCACTTGTTGCATTGGAGCAAATTTATTGCTTGCAAGTAATTCCACTTTTCTAATCACAAAGAGCTAGTTTACAAATTTGGGAGAAATTTTTGAAAATAATTAGGAAATGTTATCATTTCATTTATTTTCCAAACCAATTAAAGAACGAAGCGAAACAAATATTATAAAGATATATACTATCTTTATTATTAACCATACAGTGAGCTTATTCTTTCTTTCTGTGAATACATTCACAAGTGAGTAGCAAAAAACATTATAACTAACAATTCTAACTTCTCTAGCTAGTGAGAAAATGACTAGAGTAGTTTGTGATTTTACTCAGACTTTTATTTTTCAAGATAGATCAATCAGTCTTTTAAGTCCTCTGAATCTGCCCTGTTATAAACATTACAATAGCAAGATTGCTCATATTCCATGCAAGACAATGGCATCCCAACACTTGATCAGCAAAGTTTATGAAATAATGGTTGAAATATTTGGCTGATATCCAGAGATGTTTATGCATTGATGTGTGTCTTCTGCAGTGCCCATGTTCAATATTAAGAATATTATGTTAAGTATTGGGAATGTGTTTTGACCTAATAGCCTAGGCCACAGACAAATAGTACACCCAGACACGCAGACTCCGGGTTGAATTGGTTGTGCTCCTTTTGCCAGCTTGAGTCCTTCAACCGTAGAATCACTATGTTCAGTCCTATTATCACCCAGCACTGACACTAGCAAAACTTAGTGTTGAAAGACTCAAGCTGGCAAAAGGAATGCAGCAAAACCCCCATAAGGTTGAGAGTCTGTTTCTATTATTTGTCCGTGGCCTATGTTTTTTGGCCCCACATCATATCGTTTGGGTTATATGCCTATGCCACAGACAAGTAAGAAACAGATCGCAATCTTAAGGGGGTTTCGCTGTGCTCTTTTTGCCAGCTTGAGTCCTTCAACACTGAGCTTCACTAGTGTCACAGCTGGGTGATGATAGGACTAACCACAGTGATCCTAGTGTTGAAGGACTCAAGCTGCCAAAAGGAGTGCAACCAATTTATTTTGTCTGGGTATATTATTTGTCTGTGGCCTAGGCATCTGTTATTTTGGATAATTTAAACCACCCGCTATAAAGATGATTTTGTTATTTAGAGGTATTTGTTAAGGGAGGTTTTCACATTAAGCCATAAAGCTTTATTTTAATTATTTACTTAGTAAAACAACAAGATGGAACTATTAAACAAAAAAGGGTAGACCTATCTATATTACATGGGACTCTACCTAATTTACTAAATATTTATCAATCTGAGTTTATTTTTTAAATGCTACACCCAATTAGAAGTAAACTAAAAAAAAATGTGCATGCAGAAGCATTTTCTACACCAAGGTGTTGAAATTTTAAAAATCGTGTCACTTCTTTCCCACTTAAGGTAGGTATACAGTAAATACCATAACGATCAAGAACTTTTTAACAGGCTCATCAGAAAGCAGGCACTATTGGTACAAGGGTAAGGGCCTACTGGGCCTGGGCTCAAAATTCAGATTAGCAATTTAATAAAATATATAGTAAATTAAATTAAATAAAACATGAATGATAAGCAATACAATGCCTATTCATTTTTAAAAAAAGGTGCATTTCCAGCTCACAAGCTGAGATTTCCTCTGAAGTAGCTTACTGTTATTTATCACAATTTGGTATCATTGGTTCTATACAGGCTTGTCCTTTGTTTTGAAATGTTCGGAAGTTTCATTTGAACATAAAATAAATTTGCTGCATGAGAGCCTATAGAATCAAGTTCAATTTAAATTTGAGAATGTTATTATTAGTCTATGCATGCTTTTGTTTTGTAAAAGTGACCAACAATTATTTTTTTTTAAATCTTCTCTTGAGGAATAATTTTTGTCTTCCTACTTTCAATTCAAATAAACCTGCCTCTCTCTAGATTTATTTCACTCCCCTTTGATATTGATTTTTTTTTAATTTTGTCTTTTACTACCCATTCGGGTGATACGCTATGGCTAATATTAAGCTGAAAAATGGTCTTGAGGCAAACTCCAAAGAGCTTCTAGAGGAACTCAATTTTTAAAGCTTTGGTAGGGGATGGAAAAAAACAAGCGAAGACACAGCTAAATAACTTCTAGAGGCATCTAATATGCTAAACGTTTCCAGGTGAGAACCCCTTCCAATCGAGGGCAACCAAGTGCATTTCAAGTCTCAACATAGTACTAAAACTGCTCAACTAAGTTAAGAGTACAAACCAAAGTTTTTTTTTAAAAATATTGATGAATCAGAGGAAGGTTTGTTTAGTTGAAAGATTTGATTCCCCCAGTGTTAAGAACATCATTGCTCTTGGTTGCTTTTGATGAGGTGTTGAATTTGCACCTTTGATGCAATGGGGGTAGTTTTCCTATTTTCCTCTACACCTAAGCTATTAATGAAGTGGTGCGTATAACCCGAACGGGTAGTAAGACGCGGTGCTAATAATAATTAATGAAGTGGTTTTCTTTTAAGTGACCTTCTCCGTTCCCACTTACCTACAATATTAGTAGTCAAGGTAGACCTATGGATAGATTAAAAACTTTCAAACTATTTAAATGCATTTAGTAACTACAATTACTAATATTAGAATTAGGCCCTATGTCAGTGGTCCTCAACATTTTTGTGTTTGAGGCACACTATCTAATAAAATAATTATTTGTGAAACAGCTGATGGGATTTAAGAGTAAATACAAGTTTGAAAAAATTATTAATAAAATGTAATTATGATATATTCGAAGATTCTATATTATTTGTGTTTTTTACTTTATTTAGGTAAGTTAATAGTACCAATGAAATTTCCAACTTTTTCCTTGATCATTTCCAAAAATTCCCATCTCAAAAGTATATCATATTGTCACATACCCTTCTACACCCCTCTAACCCAAAATTTGTTTAATAATCTCTTTTTTTATAAATAATAATAATTAAGTTTTAATATTTAAATAAACATGTTTTTATTTATATTAACATAGTCTACTAAGAATGATAAAATATAGGCCTACTACACAGCTAAAAACTAAAAAGTTTGAATCCCATTGTAACTTAGCCTACTGATTTGATGATTAGAGTACAGTACCTAAAACATTTTCCCAGAGTTTTTTTTTAATTTACCAAATTCTCAACTTAGTCCAGTTTTTTTTCCCAACCACTTCAAATTCCTGGCTAATTCCAGTTTTCATGGATGGTAGACACCCTGTATTTTGGCTTCTTTTATAGTAATTCAAATTGTAATCAATAATTAATTAGTATGTTCATGTTAGACTGCTACTTCTGGTTATTTTGCAAATGAAATGGTGATTCGCATTTCATGTTTGATTTCACTAAGATTTTCTCCATTTACACATATGTTGTTCACAAGAGATGGGAATTTTAATCTTAAGATATTAATATTATTATTAGCACCACGTCTTACTACCCGTTCAAGTTATATGCATTAATCTTAAGAGATATTACCGTATGTTTACATTTATTCTATAATGTTGTGGTACACCTTTAAAGGGTTTTTGGCATACATAGTTTCAAAACCACATCTTAGCTTTAATTTAAATGTCAAATTAGCACCCAAAAAAAGACTTGATGCCATATAGCTACTTTTATCACTATTTGTAAACAAATTGTTCTGACAAAATTATGTTCCCTTACAATGCCATTAAAACCAAGCACAATATTTAATAAGAGACAGTTTAGTTAGGCCTATATTTTAAAAACAAATGTGTAGTTTATACAAAGTTGAATTTTGTGTTTAGGTAAGAATTAGTTTAGTCAAAATTTCCCACAATATTTGATTTGTATAAATGTATTTCTATTTATAACTAGATAAATAAAATGAATCAAAGATTAAGATTTTGAATTAAATCCTGAGTAAGGAACTCTTAGGCATAAGCCAACCCATGTGGAGGGGTGTTCATTGCATTACTTCATACGTATATATCAATACCTAGGTTTAATAAAAGTCTTGATCTATTAATTCATCAATAACACAAACTTGACGCTTGTGGACAAAACACCACTGTAAAATGACTGCACTTTAGTAAATGCGAAACGAACAATAACCGTAACACTTACGAGCGAGAGTACCGAACAACAACAAAACAAACATGGACGAAGGAATGTTGACCTCCAGTGTGGCCAATAAATTAAGCTAACACGTATTTAGTTCCTCACCTGAGCAAAGCACGCCTCCATCGTTCGCCTGTTTCCACCACAATAAGCTGTAACTTCATGGCACTGCCAAACTGCAAAGTGCTTAATATTCGCATGCACACGTACACAATATTGTTAACTGCACGGCTTACTGATATACAAGTATCTTAAAAATTATGTAAAAAAATTATAACTAGTTAAAATAAAGTTATTATTAGCTGAAAGCGCTACGATTCCGGTAAACAAAGTTCATAAACTTTAATTATTAATGTTTAAAAAGTGAGTTCAGTATCTAAAAATTTGGCACAAATATGAGGCAGGGACAGAACACTTTCTATAGCACCAACTAAACGAACACACTTTAAAAGCATGATTATAAGATAAAAATGACATCACATTTAAAACATACTGGATCACGAAACGCCAAAAAAAATTAGGTTGATAAATTTATCCACAATGTTTGGAAATGTCGACTACTCAAAAGGCCTTAAATCGAATAGCCGCACTTTTAGTGAGTGTTCATTGAGGGAACTTGGCCCCAAACATTTTTCAAAACAATACTATATAGAATATTTCATACACTGATTTACAACGAACTGTTGCTTGGAAATCAATTTCAACGCTACCCACTTTGTATTTTGTGTTGTTTAGAAAGTGTCACCTAAATGTTAGATGTTTATAATAAATCATGATTAAATAAATCAAAATTCCAGGCTTTGCAACGTCTCGTAATTTACACACACTATGTTTATACCGTTGACTGAAGAAGTCACCAGCACTACTCGTCTCAAACGATCAAAACTCTGGTGCTACTGTCTAGTCAACCAATGTGACACTTAGAATGACGCCACGCCTCCTTACGCATGCGCACAAATATGTTCTGCGCATAGACAGCAACTTGTTGCTTTGATAGAATACAAATGACACCTACCGGTGTAGTTTGAAATCATTAATCCTGTGAACAGCAATGGTTGGCTACATTGGCTCAGCCGATTACGTTTTGGTGTTCGATCATAGTCCTAGGATAAACAGTAGGTGATTGATTGTAATACAGTATAAGAGATAAATTGATAAATAATAAAATTTTCTTAGGAAAGGTCTCACCTCATTTTACAATACGTAATCTTTACCCAAACTATACAAGTAACTTCACTTTCAGGAATAAACCTCAATTATTATTATTATTATTATTACTATTAATAATAATAATAATAATAATAATAATAATAATAATAATATTGTTATTATTAGGCGTGATAGTACTACATTAGTAACATTAATCATATATTTTATTATTTTCATATAGTAGTTATCAATACATCAATACACATTTATATTTTATTATGAAAATTGATAATACTTAATGTAAAAATTGCATTACCTTAAACTGTCATTTAATTCATTTACAAAAATGGTTCTTAAAAAAATGTGTAAAATTCATAATATAAAAATGTAATTACCTTAAATTGTTATTTTAACTAATTAATGAAAATGTTTCTTAATAAATGTGTAAAATTCATAATCGTCCAGTGAGCTAAGCCTCTTCGGATCATATATATATATATAGCCTATAAATATATGTTTTAAAATATTTATAATGATTAATTCGTGAGCTTTACTTAATTTACTTACGTATGTTCAATTTTAGGCTAATGGTGAAACGTAACCGTACTGTTTGGAAACTAAATCCATTTTAATTATGCTTTTTAGTACTACATCTTACTACCTGTTCAGGTTATACGCGTGTGTACTAATTACGCTAAAGATAATCAGGAGGTTGAATTTTAAGGAAGTGTATCTGTATTTGTGTGGTGGGAGATTGGAACAATAGTTTAGTAAAAACCCTCCCTCAGTACACTCAACGGAGATTCGAACCCTGATCTCCCTGTAATCAGCAGTCTAGTCTAACACTAGAATGATAACTTAGACTATGCAGCCACCTAGTAAGGTAAATTTAATGTATAAGGGTGGGTTGGAAGCGGACGTGAGGAAAAGTCAGTGTTTTTGTAGTTTTTATGGCAAAACATTACTTTATAAATATTGCTCCTGTACAAACGTAGAGTTTAGTTTTCTTCACATGGTATTTAATATTTGACACGAGTATAGCGGCATTAGATGGATGACAAACTTTTTATATGAAAAGAAAAAGTTGTCATTAAATTCCAGGACACTATTGATATATTCAAGAAATTTTGAGGTCATCATGTGAATAAAATTAAATTCTATGTTTATACTGGAGCAACATGTTTTTATATCTTGGCCAAAAAAAATATTTTCCCATAAAAACTGCAGAAACACTGGCTTTTTTTCGTGTACCCTTTCTTCTCACCTTAAATATCACAAAAATTACTAAAAACACTCAATGAAAGAAGAAGAATTTATCGGCAAGTTAGAGAAATGAGATCATTAAGTTATCTCTTAGAATAAAAATATCATTTTAATATAATTTTTATGTCGAATTCAAAATGATCATTATGTTTCCGATCGCCCGAAAACAGTTAAGGATGAGACCAAAAGTTTCAGTAAGAAAATAATGTATCTTTCTTCAACAAATATATCATTTTAACACACCTTAATTATTAAGTAAGTAGCTAGCACGTTTTATTACTACGAAAAGATTGCCATTGGTCAAATTAAATTATTGAAGTTTCCCCTTTCACAGTGACGTAAATTCTTGGCCAGTTGTGAAGGTAGTTCTAAATCCAGATCTTTCATATATTCATACGCCAAGGAATGTGCACTATATGTGTCACTTTAGTATATTTGTGTCAATTTTGGCAGCTCTAAGATTATTATAGTGATGGTTTATCCATTTTGGATACGCTATATTTATTGTCATAGGATTAAAAAAAACTGTGGGTACGTGCGCATTTAGTCTGGAGGTCGTGGTTTTAATCCCTGGTAGAATGCTCGTTCTTAAATTGTTCCCCACTCTTGCTCCACGCAAATGTGGGTTCACCTCTTCTCAGTTCTATCTTCCTCATCTTTACCACATTAGCGTAAATAAATGAGCTTAATCTACTTGCAAGACGCGAAAAAATAATATTAAGTATGTAAGCTCCAAATAATTATTTCATGTGGTTTCCAACAATACGTTGTGATTAGAAACATGCAATAATGAAAGATAAATAAATTATTTGTAGTAGAATTCAATTTTTGGTACTACTTATTTTTTCTACTACTAATAATCTAAATCGTTTCTTATTAAGTATTAAAATCTTTTTCACAAATAAATTAGCTTTATGCTGTCATATTCACCAATGTGAAAAATTTAACTTCCCGCTAAATGAGTATTTTTATTTAGATAATTGAATTTACTGACAAGATTTACTGTAATAGTTTCAATGTTTATTATATAGGAAATACGTGTACGGAAAAACTGTGCAGGGCGTACTTTGCACCCATTATCACATATGGACAGTGAATGTAAGAGAGACTAAGAATGGGAATGAAGTTTGTGAGGAGCACGTTAGTTGTCAAGAGGAGAAACAAGATTAATAATAAAGTTGTGACGATCATGTTAGCTGCCATGAGAAGAAACAAGATTCATAATAAAGTTGTAACGATCATGTTAGCTGTCATGAGGAAAAACAAGATTAATAATAAAGTTGTGACGATCATGTTAGCTGTCACGAGAAGAAACAAGATTAATAATAAAGTTGTGACGATCATGTTAACTGTCACGAGGAGAAACAAGATTAATAATAAAGTTGTAACGATCATGTTAGCTGTCACGAGGAGAAACAAGATTAATAATAAAGTTGTGACGATCATGTTAGCTATCACGAGAAGAAACAAGATTAATAATAAAGTTGTAACGATCATGTTAGCTGTCACGAGGAGAAACAAGATTAATAATAAAGTTGTAACGATCATGTTAGCTGTCATGAGGAGAAAAAAGATTAAGAAGTTACCGGGAAAGATACTAAGATACTAAGATGGTATGGGCATGTAATGAGAATGGAGAAGGAGATAATACCAAGGAAAATTATGGAAATAAGGTATAAGAGAAAAAGCTGCAAGGGAGGCCAAGAAAGAGATGGGAACAGCAAATAACAAAAAGTGTGCAAGTGAGAGGAGAAAAATTGAAGCAATTAAATGAGGAAGAATGGTGTAAGGATAGAGGAAGATGGAGGCATTTTACATAACTGACCCGGCCACAGACTGGAAATGATGATGATGATGATGAAGATGACTATAGTGTCGCTGATAGACGTGGAAGCTTTTCACACCAGAGCAACCAGAACGCTATTATGGCAATGGAAGAGAGCTGACAAACAAGTTCTTCGCCGGATGGTGATATAAACTCAGCTGACAAGCTCAGATCCGAGTTGTCGGTCGGTGACTCACACCCAGCCGAAAAAACAGGCGTTGTACTTAATTAGTAAGTTACGTGTTAGTAAATTGTAATGAGTGGCATCACAAAATAGCTGTTGATTAAGACACAATTTTTCATTTACAAATAAAGTTTTCAGGGATAGACTGTTTAAATCCTTATAAATAATTTATGTTTGGTTATAATACTCTTCGTAGCGATCTTACCTTGTATGATTCCACTATGATATAGCTTGTAAGATGGGTCATAGTGTATTACGTCAAGATAAATCTGAGCTTTCAGGGTCAACGGAGTGTACCTAGCATTTATATTATACAACGACTCAACAATTTCACAACAATTGCAATTTTGTAAAAAGAAACCCCCAAGGGGAGAAAGGTATGAGATAGCTCAAATACTGAGCCTGGGATATGCTACTGATTAGTTAGTTTGTAAGTATTTTGCTAATCTAGTCAGTTGGTAAATAAAATAGCCAACAAATGTAAAACCTCAGTAGTGGTAGCGGTGACCTGTTCCACCCCCCCAGGCTATCAATTAGCCTACTTTCCACATCCCCTTCCCCCTGTACTTTCAGGTC
>CABEEJ010010955.1:0-12496 GCA_901482245.1 Timema douglasi | reverse complement strand
GGAGTAGTACATGGCCCAACTAAGCTATGAACTTGTGGGACAAGGGGTAGTACACGGCCCAACTATGCTATGAAATTGTGGGACAAGGAGTAGTACATGGCCCAACTGTAATGCGCCGGAACTATAAACCTTACATTTGAATTTTTATGATTTAAAAGACAATTGAAATAGTGAGGTTAGTTCTTTTTAATGATATTGTACGCCGAATGTTGTATTTCTGAGTTAAATCAAAATGGCTCTAAGCATAAAGATATAAAAACTTTCTCAAACAAATTAAATAATTTAAATAGGGTAACAAAAAATATTCCTAAATAACTAGTGATTATTTTATTTGTTCTAGAACTTCGGAACAGCCTTTTTCCTGGTGATATTTCCCTTTAGATATGTGGAACACTTAATGTTCACACCTTCAAAATAATAATTTTACCCACACTGCCATACAATAAATATGCTTTCTAATTTTATTTTATTTACAAATAAAAAACTTATCCAAATTATGAGCCCACATGCACCCATGACAATATTCTCTAGATTAAGTGAATCATTGGAGTTGTCATGTAAAGAGACTGTACGTCAATAAACACATCCCGGTGAATAATCATGGTAATATTCTTTTATTAAAATGATTTCATTTTTTTTCAGAATGTCCTCCGGGTTTGTTCATGGCTTGGGAAGCACTACGACAGAGCAGCCGTTGTGGGATCTTGCCGCCAACACTAATCCTGCAGTTGTGGTAACACCAATTTCAAATTACCATATCTTGTCGAGAAAAAGTTAAATTATTGGTGATTATATTTAAATACATGTATTACATGATAATTACCAAATCCCATATAATAAGGTTACTTTAAACAAAATAAGTGTTAATTACTGTGCTAATGAAAAAAATAAATCATTCAAGGAAGAAGTTTAATCTATAGTTATAATGTGAGGGAGAATTATTGCCGGATTATAAATCCTAATCTATACAACATTTTAGAAAACATTCTAAAACTTAAATATTTAATAAGGAGTGGATAAATTTAAGTTACAACTTAGATGTTATTATTTAAAGAATTATGAAAAAATATGGTTTAGAAATTAAGTTTTTATAAATATGAATATTAAATAAAAAATACTATACTACTGAAGGACCCTTGAAAAATTATATATAATCTTGAAATAGCAATTGTAACCAAATTTCATAACTTTCAAAAACACTTCAACGACTCAATAATTTGCCATATTAAAGAGTCAAATAGTCAAAATAACATTGATAACATATTAAGGATTACAATACAAAATGTGGGTTGACACAAGGGTGACAGTATAAAACTTATTTAAAACAACAGGTTAAAATTAGGTCAACACTCCAGTCAAACTAGGTTTGAAGATAACGGTGTATATAAGTTGTAAAGGTTAAGTTAAGTTTAATGAAAGAGTTGAAGTTGAATTGAAATCTAAATTTTATTTGAAATTGACGTCCCTTTAATCCTTTGATATACCAGATCAGGTGGATAATTCTGGAAGATTTTAATCCGACATGTTCTGGTACGTCATTTTCGTGCCATATTCAATGGAAACTGTAAAAGTCACGATGTGTTTACATGACTGCAAGATGTTAACAGGAAAAGTGTGGCATGTCTAGTACATATAATCTTGGACATGCCACGCGTGCGTCCAAGGACCAGGGTGCAGTAACTGGCGGAGGAGACCCACACAGCACGCCACAAGTCAGTCCTCGGTATGGTTGCACAAGATGAAGAAGTAATCAAAATCACGCTCACCACAACAAAACTATATATTACTAGCGAGAGAACAATCAAGCGATCTATATTTTCAAAACTTGGAGATGAACATTAAGGCTTTTGTCATGAAGACTGGTTACGATGGTAAAGCGAACGTCACTTTAATGGACAAATTTAGTGACAACTCCAAAAAGAAATCAGTAAATTAAAATTCCTACCCATCGTGAACATAGGAACACACAGTTAACCCATAAATTTGAAAAAACAAAATAAAACACTGAAGGAACTATGAAGGTTTTCTGCATTGAGGACGGACTCAAAGTCGACACCACGACGTCACATGGCTACCAACTGATGCAAACATTACTGAATGACACTATCAAGAAATTTTAAGCTTACACCAATACTCGCCCAAATCCTGGTAGAATACATACCTAATCAGGTCTTTCCCTTACAGGTAAGCAAGAAACTGTAAATATAGCTCAAACCACAAACGGGTAGACAGGGCAATTAAGGAACTCTAGTAAAACATTGACAAATATAACATCTAGGTCAAACTGGTAGACTTATGGCACTTAGTATAGGTTGTCCGACAATTTAACAAAACTACACAGACAAATAACAAGAAACAAACCTGTAAGGAAACCCAGTGCTGGTAAAGCCACCCTTTATGACGTGAAGGCTCTGTCGGATATCCAGAGATGGTCCCCCCGCATGGTGCTTCGCCAAAAAAACAAAAATATTACTACGGCGGTGGCCATATGAAAACATTAAACTTTAGTAAAATGTATATGTGGCTTCTACCCCAAAATAGGATGTCATTGCCTATCTAATGCTCCCACCTCTTATTTCTGGCCGCAACAGGGCACGTTGGTTATAGGATCATGCAATTATTGGCCGGTTGCTCTGATTCGTTCGAAGGGTGTGATTATCTTCTTCTATGCGAATGCAAGAAGGATACCTTTTCAAGAATCTAATTGTTGATCAGAATTATGCTTGCACGACCATAATTAATCAGAACCATGCGTTATTTGTTCAAAATTTCTGATCAGAGCAATAAGTTACGCTTTTACAAACATTGATTGATCACTATCCATTTAACAATGCCTCGCCTTTGATCTCGTTCATTGATTAGCGGCCTCATTCTCAACTTTACATAATTTTATAATCTATTAGAGACGATCATTCATCAGAACGATGCATTAAGATTCGATACTATTTGATCATGTAAACAAAGCACTGTTAATTACATAGACAAAAAAAGAGCATTGTTCTTAGCCCTGTATCGTGCTTATTTATCATTTGATCATCGTTAGAGTTAATCATGAAACTTACAAGATATATGATCATTGATCAATCATTCGTGATACTTAAATGACACTAATTGAAGAATCATACATGATACTTACACAGTATTTAATCATCGACCATTGATTTATACATCATACCTGTGTGGCGTTTGATCATTATTCACTAATAGGTGCCCGGTTTCATAATTATAAGACATTTCATCAAAGCCATTAACAACATTTGATCTATGTTTAGAGCCATTCATGAACATGATATTTGGACATAGATCATAGTCATGCATGATACTTTCATGACATTTTGTAATTGATCAGTATCATCAATAAAACGTGTTCGATGTTCATTGATCAGTCATTAATGCTAAATGTACTGTATTTGATTTCACTAGTAAACAAGAGTTTCACATCCAACAATATTTGGCTTTTTTTGATCAATTTTTGTGTGTAGATATCAGAAATTACAATAAAAATTTCATATCATGCCACCATTTTTGTGTATATAAGTTTGTGTGTCCAAACGTAATACGTGTATCTTAGTACTATTTAGTGAAGAGAATATAGCCCTGATCTGTCACAAGACCTACAATATAGTTGTTGCGTGGAAATACAATGGTATTACAATGTTCAGATACACAACCAAATAATTTTAGCATTCATGATAAATGGCAATATTGTATCGATGTGTATTGTTGTTGTGATGCATACATGCTAGAACAATAGCTCTTTTCAATTAGGGAGAAACAACTATACCGTGAACGGTTTCCCATTGTTTATTTGAAGAGAAATTATATCTTATGTGTGTCGCTTACTATTGCGTTGTTATACTGTTATGCCAAAGAAAAGGAAATGCCTTAACCATATTGGAAAGGTTTTCTGGGTATGTTATTGGTTTATAACGAAAACTCTTAAGAAGTAAATCTTTAGCATTATCAAGTGTGCTTATTATTTGTATTTTGCTCGCGAGATTGGCGACAAGGACTGAAACTAGTTTTCACATTATGTGCTGTAATACCTAAACAATGAGTCCAAGGATGTAGCTAAACCAGAAAATAAAAAGTATGATTTTGACTGTATTTTGGGTGGGGTGAGAACCGCGTAGCCACTTTGAGGATTGTTATTGCTATATGATAAAAATATCAGGGGTGTCAAAAAAAGAGCAAGCACCATTTCAAATATCTGCTGGACATATTATTTGCAACTAGCCCTGCTCTACATAGTGAAGACCAATCTGTAACTGTTCCCCCAAAGCATGAGATGAAGCGACCAATGATGAAGATCGTGCAAATGAATGTGCTGTTAGCTCTACTGAACGATCTACTTCTAAGGATTTGAACTACAAACCGGGAATTGATTACACAAACTACATTTAATTAACAATATTTGAATTACTTAGTTCGCGATTTAGGTTAAGGGTGTTAAAAGAGGTCCAAATATCGCCACGCGTCATATTCACATTATTTAGACCAAATAGAACAGTTTAATGTTTGGTGAGCTTCTCCAACTACATTTATGGACCTAATGATCCTTGTGTCTGACGTCGCAAACGTCAGACGCCCACGGATTTTGACGATGGAGCACTATGTCGCTCCTCTAAGCAGAGGTTCATCGATTATACTTTGTTTCACTGAGCTCTAGTGACAGATTCTAGAGCTCTTTCTTTTAAACAAGGGTAGTTTTGGATATGGAGGGACGCGAGTAACAAACATTCAAATTTCCTCTCCCATCTGAGCTTATTTACAACTTCGAAACTTTATTTTTTTCTTTAGATCATTGTGTGACTGATAATACAAACGACTTGTCAGAAGTTAAAATGTTTTACTCAACCAAGGGAGCGTGACTGGGAGTGCACTTTTAATCGAGCACCGAAAACAATTTGTAGCAATGTCTAGCATTTTCTTAGAGATATTCCAATATAATGTACTAAAACTATTGATAGTTATTTGTCACTTCATATTGAATTTTTATTTACAGACATTGGGTGGTTCCGAACTCAGTGTGCCAGGTTACGGAGAACTTGCCTACTCTAGTCTGTGGGATCATAACGGACCAACTGGACCCTCTGCCACTGCTGCTGTCTACGGTTCCCATCCAGAGCTATTGGGATTTGCTAGTGATATTTGGTCTGCTGGAGGAAATGGTCATCGACCCCCTTGCATGATTCAACAAAGGTAGTTTTATTTTAAGATTTAACTTAAATGATTGAACCAAATATTGATTCGGGAAAATTCTAAAAATAATAGCAAGAAGACCCCATCTCGCCAATAGCAAACCAAACCATTACCTGGATTTTGTTATCCAAACAGTGGTAGAGAACTGAGAGAAAGTTAGTGAAATTCATCGGTGTTGGCTTTCTAGAAGATTTAGAGTGGTTAAAGGACGGGCTGCATCCTAAGTAAAGCTATCATTTAATTCCCATTAATTTAACGTCTATACAAGGATTAAGTTAGCCCTGAATATTTTTTTTTATTTTCCACCACATGAAACTTCCTCTCTTCCGCGTCTAGATACATACGAGGTAAGCGTTTCTCCCAAAAATAGCTTTACAAAAATGGTTTCAGATTTTAAATAAATTCATTTTTTTAAATATTAATTTGGGATACCCATAAAACTAAATTAAGCTAAGCTAAAACTAAACTAATTGAGGTATATCATATTCTGAAAATTGAAAAATGACACCTGGACACGGGAATCGAACCCGGGAGCTTCGGCTTAGTATGCCAATACTCTTACCACTGAGCTATCCAGGATTCGTCCCGTGCCCAGGGTCATTCTTCACTCATAGTTTTAGTGGGCACGGGACGAATCCTGGATAGCTCAGTGGTAAGAGCATTGGCGTACTAAGCCGAAGGTCCCGGGTTCGATTCCCGTGTCCAGGTGTCATTTTTCAATTTTCAGAATATGATATCTAAGAGGGAATATCCCCACTAAAATGCATTAACAATAGTTTCGGCTATTTGTTTCATAATTAAGGTATGTTTAACTAATACGCGTGGCAGGATACGGTCTGATGTCGCTTATCAGATACTGGGGACATAATGGGTTGAAACAAGGTGATGCACTTTCCCCATTACTTGTTAATCTAGTCTTAGAGTATGATATTGGGGGGATGCGAGTAGGGAAGGATTGACACTAAACGGCACCATGCAGCTATTGGGATACGGAGATGATTTAGCTTTGTTGGGGAATAGTGAGGGAACTGTTGCAAGAAATACAGACATTTTATTAGAAGGGAACGATGAGAGGACTGAGTACACAGAGAACACAGATTTGGGACAATAATTTAGAGACTACTGCTAACATAATATCATTTGGCATGGTAAATGAGTCTAAATATTTAGGAACAGTTTTAACTAACAATAACTATATTAGAGTGGCAATTAGGAAAATAATGTAGTCTGGCATATTAGAGACACCGTGCGTTGATAAATGTGGCGCTGGTGGTGGAAGAATCTTGAACACTTGCATCATGATGATTTTCGAAACACGTAGTTAATCATAGTATATTGGTGGCCAGACAGTTTTAAACAAAGTTTAAATAATTTAAGTTTTATACAGCGATTCAAGTAAAAAGCGGCACAATATAAAATAATACTTTTTTTAATGTGGGATATTTAAATCGATATAAAACACTAATAAATACATAACATTTGAAATTTTCCTTGATGGTAATGGAGGAAACAAGAAGTTTAAAATAGGCAACAGAAATAATAAAGTAGATTTGTTTCTAGCTATATTTATCCCTACTCTTTCTCAAATATGATTAAAACCAAGAACTTTGTCAAGAAACCAATTAATTCAAGTAGTTTTATGCTATATTTGTAAACTAAACTAAACTCGGCACACACTAACCTTATTAGTTTCCAAAGGACGAGTCCTAGTTACTATGGCGCTTTGAAATTTCATCTTTGTGCCTTGTAATTTTGTCAAACGAATGATTGGTTTGTCTCCGGTTTTGCTATTTCTTTTTTAAAAATCTTTTTATAATAAATAATAAAAGTACATCTGCCATTTCAGATCATTAGAGCTTTGTTACTTTGTAGTGGTCTACATACTTTGGGCAATAAGATCTTGTCACTGCTTTTTACAGTAAATATAATAATTAGATCTATTATTTAATGGTGGCACAGTATTATACTAAAATTTACAAGTCCAGTATCGTAACTAGGCTCTTTGGGCCCCGGGACGATTGTTAAAATGGCTGGCCCCTTTACTACTACTAATCCAACCACCCATTCAAATTACATAATTAAAATAAGCTTAATTATTCAATCAAATTTAATGTTATTATATTATAGATTACAATTATTATTGTTGTACACTACTCAAAAATAAACTTTTCTGGCTTCCCTGGATGCAAAGTTTTTGAAAATAAACTTTCCTAGCTTCAATGGTTGCAAAGTTTTTTTTATGGCGTCACTAAAATAAGACCTAAAGCAGATTTCTACACTCTCTGTTGAAAGAATTGCCAGATTTGTAAATCTATATTGTTACAGTGTTGACTTTATGAGTTTTAATTTGCTCGATCTGCTTGATGCTATTGACACTGACAATGCCATTCATGTTTTCAGAGCTGTAGCCAATGTCTTGTACGCCTCCAATCTCGTTAGGGAAATTTACAAGACAAGTCTCTTGGAGAGCAGTATAGATATTCACCATTATTTTTTAGTTATTTTGGGAGAAACAATATTTATGTGCTTGTAGTCTTGTAGATAAAGTTGGGATAGATTTTTACATTTACTTTGGAGCGCAGTAATTTGCTCATGACTTTGAAGATCCAACTCAATAAAGAATACTTGGTCTTACAAAGGAAGCCAAAGCGTTTCTCTAGTCTTTGCAACCGTCAAAAACTCTTTGATAATTCAGCGCGTATTTTATCTAGAATTTATTTTAGGCAACGAAAGAATTTATCTTAGTTAACGACGGATTTCTGGTGGAGTATTCAATTCAGCACAAGATGTATTTTCACCAGACATTTGTAATTATTTTCTAATATGTCCAATCACTGTTACAACCCATTCTCCGCACAATTGTTCAGCTTTAGAAACGGCCGCGTCACAGAGTCAATTTATTAGTTAACAACTAGTTCAATCTCACTTCTTATTTTATTCTACGCTTGGTGAAAATTTGTTTCCTTAGCCTGAAGTAATTCTGTCTGTTGAAGAGGGAATCAATGACCAGAAGAAAAGCATAGCTTATAATTAAAACTTTTCAATACATTGATAAAAATAGCATCACCCTCAAAAATTTCAAGAGTTTCTGTCTGTGTATCACGCAATCGCTTAAAAGCATCAATCACTTTGTTTATTTGACTTGAAACAGCGTTTAATGTAGTTGCTTTAGAGCTCCATCTTACATCAGAATGACCCTTCACACTAAACTCAAAGACGTATTTCACTATACTCCATTGATGAGTAGAGTAGTTAAAACAAGCAAATAGATGCTCTACAATACCAAAAATTCTTACTTCTGGGACATTTACATGAGCAGAATTAACACCAACCAAACTTAAAGAGTAATTATTAAACGGAGCAAACACTGCGAATGGGTTCAGGTTCAGATTCACTGTTGAAGACCAGAATGAATACCAGACATTGTCGCTGTATTCTCTTAGTGCACCAACGTTCTACCACTGAGCTACCCAGGGTTGGTCCCGTGCTCAAGGTTATTCTTCACTCACTGGGATCTATTATTTCCGCTTTTTAGTTCTCTAATGGAATATATCGATCCAAGAATGTTCTTAAACGTTTTTGCCTCTTCATTTGTCGCCACTTTCAACCTTTGCCACCTGGAGCGACCACACCATTTATTTTACCTCCCCCTAGCTACGACCTTGTACATGCCTAAAATGTAATTTCTCTACACCAATGGTCCCGGATTCGATTCCCAGGTCAAGGTGTCATTTTGAATTTTCAGAATTATAATTTATATGTATTAATGTGTAGTTTTAAAACTATAAATTAAATATAATGAATTAGTAGAGCCTAGCAAACTTGTTAGTGTATATTTTGTGTTGGAAAATGATTAGACACGTTTTAACATTATGAATTGTTTGTTTTAAGACTTTATATTTTATATAAGTTGAATTTAAATCTTGAACTTCAGTTAATTCGGTTACAGTGACTTGCTTTAAATTAGCCGTATCAAAGGATTGAAGTTATTAATACCCAGTATTCACATTTTGAAAACAATATTTTATTTATATTTCTTGTGTTACAGTACGTTTACTATCAAATGTATCATGTAAGAGTTTCAAAATTTGATCACATCGGCGCCTCATGCATTTTCGCTAGCGCTATCAACAGTTAAATATGGTGCCTACAAATCAGTAAGTTTTTGTGAGCTAACCTGCATTCAAGGAATGTTAAACTAAAAATAATACAAAACCATCATTTTACCGGTTGTTCGTGAAACGTAGTATATTATCTTACAAGACGACAAGAAATTCAAGTTGTTTGAAAACGAGGTGTTAGGAAGACGTTTATTCCAAAAAGGGATGCAGATACTGGAGAGTGGAGGAAGTTACACTATGATTATTTACATACCCTGTACGCATCACAAGACATTATTAGGATAATCAAGTCTCGTAGATTACGGTGAGAAGGACATGCAGTGTGAATGAGAGAATCTAGAACCTTGTTCAGGCTACTGACTGGCAAACCCAATGGCAAGACCTAGATTCATATCGGAGGATAATATTAGATTGAGGCTGAAAGAGATGGGGTGTAATGAGGTGGAATGCATAGAACAAGCTCAAGATAGGGATAGGGTGTAATGAGGTGGACTGGATAGAACAAGCTCAAGATAGGGATAGCATGTAATGAGGTGGAATGGATAGAACTAACTCAAGATAAGGATAGGGTGTGATGAGGTGGACTGGATAGAACTGTCTTGAGATAGAGATATATGACATACTTTTATAAGTGTGGTGATTAACTTTTGAGTTCCTAATGCCATAAAGTAAATATTTAAGTAATTAATCTGTCTAAAAGTTAAGAAGATTTAAAGGATGGGTTCTAAGTGCCATTTTCATTGGTAGCTTTTTTCTTTTATTTCAGGCCATTAAACAAAATACATAAATTGTAAATATTCCTTAGTATACCAAATCAATTTTATGAGATGATACCTACCTACTATATGGCATCAGAAACTCCAAAGTTAATTGCCAAACTTACAAAAGTACGCCATCTAGCTCTCTCTTGAACTAGTTCATTACACCATATCTCTTTCAGGTCCATTCTAATGTTACTCTCCCACCTGCGTCTCGGTCTTCCCATTGAGTTTACCAGTCATTAACCTCAACATGGTTCTAGATTCTATCCTAACATTGTCTTGTGATGAGTACAGGGTATATATCTCATCATTATTTAACCTGTACCTATTCCCCATATTATCCTGCCTTTTTGAAATAAGTATCTTCCTAAGCCCTTTGTTTTCAAATACCCTTTAATTTGTTTTCTTCATGTAATGTAAAATATCACGTTTAATATCAAAAGAGAAAACCGATAATACTATTGTTTTGTATATTCTGAGTTTTACATTCCTTGAAAGCAGGTGGGATATCAAATTACGGACCGAGTGATAGCGTGAATTGCCCGAATATATTCTTTTCCTAATTTTTCCAATCTAATATCTTTATTCTTATTTAAAATTGTTCCTCAATATTTAACTCTTTATGCCAAATGCTATGTTGTTTACGGTAATCTCTAACTATGGTCATAAATCTGTGTTCTCTGTGTAATAATATATTTAGTATTTCCAGCGTTTACTTCTAAACCTATTTCCTTGCCAGCCTATAATAAAATTTCTGCATTTCTTGTAACAGCTTCCTTACTATTACCTAACAAAGATAAATCACCTGCGTATGAGCTGATACAATAATTTTTATAAAATTATTAAATAATATTTTCTTCTAGTATTTTGTACATAGATGGAAATATTTCTGATGTTAAATTATGGAAATCCCAGAGTCATTTCCACTATGAGACATCCACGCTGAGAAAATTGGGGTAACGACTCTGGAAACCTTGGCTGTCCCTAAAGTTAAGGTTCTGACTTCCTACGTAATTCTGTCTATCACACATGGAGAGTTTAAATCTTGGTTCACACGTTCGCTGAAAATAGGAAGCAGAATCTGCCTCAGTGGCGCAGCAATTCTTAAGCTCTATGTGGACCCATGATGCATTGTGGCACAATCCAATACATCGATACACACGCTTTACACCAGGGGTCTTTAACCTTCTAAGGTCCAAGGTCCAAAGTTTCTGTGTCTTGTTGGCTCGCGGAAGCAATACTGTACCCACCATATTTTGAATGAATATACATTAACACTTTGTATTATCTCATTCTTATACACATATACTCACATTAGGGATTAGGATTTCTCGTCAAGTATGTTCTCTGATGTTTTTCTCTATTTTTATATTTTCATGGCAGGAAGTAACACGATTTGTCTTTTCTACTAGATTTTTCATTTGCCGGTTCAAATTACATTTGTATTAGAACGCAATATTTTTCTTCCTGCAAAAACCCAAAAATCGTTTATAACGTAAAATACGTAAATAAAATTCGTGTTTATTTCATTAATTGATTATATAAAATCTATCATTTTTTCTTTTGAGAAAATTTTATTTTTACCATGAGTTAGCGGGCCACAAAAATTATTACCACGGGCCGCAAGTGACCCACAGGTTGCGAGTTGAAGAGCCCTACTTTACATAAATCTCCTCACAAAATCCAACGAAGTGGTCTGCTTGCTTCTGGCCGTAGAGCACATGCGTTGTCAAATACGAATGATTTGAGATGGTTGGTTCTGAGATTTGATTGGTTCTCCTGTTCCTAATATCTCAGGCAGAGCGTACGAAGTAGAGATGAGTTGAACCTAAGCGGAACAGCTCGCGCTGATAAGGTGGAAATTTTAGAGCTCGTCACGTGACCAAGATTCTGTTCTGCGCTACTACTTCGGCAAACATGTAAATCCCCAGTAAGTCACTCCGCCCTTAGAGTCAGGTTCACAACGGGGAGATTCTTTAGCTATTCAAAGAGGTCTGTGTCACCGACTGGCAGGAGTTAGTGGCTCGGAAAACTGAGAGTACTTCTGTGGTGGATTAAGGAAGCCTTGGTGACTGTATCCCACCTTGGACGTCAGTCGTTCTGCCAATCATGGCACTAGGTGGTTTGCCACACGCTCATGAGGCTCAGACTCGGTTATCGGTCATTCTGGATAGATATCTCCAGTGAAAGTGAATCTCAGCATCCCAGTGCATTACTACTAAAATTAAAAATAGTTTAACATAGCTAATCTATTATAGTTATCTTTCTTTGGTATTAAAATCGATATCTTAACTTGTTAGGCAGTAGCCCTACCAACAAAACTTAGTTGTAATAATCATTAACCATTTATTTTTCACCACAACTCACTACGCACTCTGGCAATATGCATAGGACCCTACACACACACACTGC
>CABEEJ010010954.1:0-12498 GCA_901482245.1 Timema douglasi | reverse complement strand
TTTATATGAAATATATTTTTATAAATCCAACAGTTTCTGAGATATTGGCAAATATATTGATACAATTTTGTGAGCTTTAGTTGTAAAGAGATACTACTATCGCAATAATTCTTCAATGCCATAGAGTAATTAAATATAAGTAAGTCTCTAAAAGTTTATGTTGTTTTTCCTTAAACCTCTTTGGAGAAATGTTTGTACAACAATGGTCTATATCCATTTTAGACTCAATAGTCAATATTTACATTTTTAATTATTCTAAATTTATAAATGAGGAATTTAATAGCAATGCGATGGCATGAAGATTTGCAACACCTATTAAAATGTCGAAAAGTTGGAAGTTGAAATTTTAATACTAAGTTTTGACCCTTGTGGACCCAACATTGATTTTTTTACTATCGGTCCAAACATACTTATGAGGACATTAATTCTTTAAAAACAAAATTATAAAATTTAAAACCGAGACTAAAAAAAAAAAAAGTTGGTATAAGTATAGTGCAATCTATGCTCTAATTTATTAGTGTATATAATTTCGTTTCACATATTATATTACGAGTATTGACTAAATATCTCCATTTTCCAGAAATAGAACGAGAAAGTCCGTGCGGAGTTCCGTACCATTTATTTGATACATTGACAGATAATTAAATAAACTAATATATAACATGTTACAAATTTTTAGTTTTTTTATACTATTTCAAGTGTTATTTAACATATTTCATTTTTAATTCGTCTAAGCTCACTTCGGTGGCCACACGGTCTAAGGCTCTACAATCACAATATACTAGACTGCGGATCATGGGTATCTCGTGGTTCGATTCTGGTCAGGAGTACTGAGGGTGTTTTTATCCTAAATGGTTTTCCCCTCTCTCTCCATGAAAATGCAGTTACAACCCTTTAAGCTCATCCATACTCATTAGAGTGATTAGTACATAATCGTGTAATTGGAGTGGGTAGTAAGACGTGATGATAAAACAAATCAATCTAATATAGTAAAGATATGTATTTATATAGTGAATAGTTTGTGTGTGACACGAGAGTTGCACTATGTCTATCACACCTTGAGGTCTCAAATTTAGAGATTAGTTGCCCCTGTGAACAAACCTGTGCAACTGGAAGCCGAAATTATTATATTTTTTACAAATTATTTGAAAACCAGGTAAAAGGATTTTTTTTCTGTCTGTTTTAATCAAAGAAAAATGTTTCTTGTTGGTTGGTCACCCTGAGTAACACTTGATTCTTCTGCTCTTCAATTATATGTGTAACAGAAACGAGTGTGTGCTATGTCGACTGTATGTGTGTACTCTCTTCCCCAGCCGTGACGATGAAACTATTTTCTCGACTACAACATGTCCAATATATTGATAAGAGTGTGTGCTATGTCGAATGTTTGTGTGTAGCCTCTTCCCCAGCCGTGACGATGAAACTATCTTCTCGACTACAACCTGGCCAATATATTGATAAGAGTGTGTGCTATGTCTCTAGTGTGTAGTGTGTATTCTCTTCCCCAGCCGTGACGATGGAACTATCTTCTCGACCACAACCTGTCCAATATATTGATAAAAGTGTTCCGCTGTCGTTTAAAACCGGCTGGCTGCAGCTTGACCCACTTCTCTGGAGGAGGGTTTGGTCGGTGTAAGCACAACAAGGTGACAACTTTTACCCCAATCTCTTAACGAAAGGCCCGCATTGGGGTTCACACGGATTAGAGGTCAAGATCGTGTTGTCTGGTTTACCAGTGTCGGGAGTTTATTCTATTTATAAATCGATGGTTTATTTTGAGCAGCCTCTAGAATCTGAATTATTATTATTATTATTATTATTATTAGCACCACGTCTTACTACCGGTTCGGGATATACGCACTTACGCTAATGTGTAATGGTAGGGTGATCGCGAGATGAAATGAAGGACCTACAGTTTAACGTGTAATCCGAACCACGGTGGAGGACTGGCATTCCCCACATTCACAATATGTATTGTCAGAGGTGAAGGAGGGGTTTGGTAATCAGATAAATCTGTGCCAGGACCGAGGATTGAAACCCGGCCGCCAGTACAGAAGTCTGACACCTTACCCCTAGGCTAGAATATGAATCATCACACACTTATAAATCTATATTTGTGATTTTATAGCTTAGTATTGTTGGGCAGTCTGTTTGTTATTGTAGATAACTCACTTATTAAAATGATTTCATAGCTAATCTTAAGAACCCACTTTAAAACAGTCAGTTAGCTTGTAAATTAGGTACAATATTATGCTTGAACCTAAATTATGGTTGAAGTACATTTTGTGTGATCCTATCTAAAATCAAATAAATTGGGTGTATAAAATTCTTTTTTAATTTTAAAATAATTATTTATTAATGTTGTATATTTTTATTTATGGTAAAATTGTTTCACTGGTATCAATTCCACTTTTCTACGCGATGCCTGATTGAAGCTCGTATTACCTACCTAAGCTTATCCCTATCCATGAGACGGGTTCTACAATAGGGAGAGAAAATAATCAAATAAATAGCATCATTGGAATAAATGATTGAAAAAATATTTTTAGAAGGCCATTAGACTCTCTGCTACACATGATAGCTATGGACCCCTCTCAACGTTTCTTCTGTCGGTATTTACATGGTGTCTTCCTGATTACTTGGGTAAATAGCTTGACGATCTTCTTTCAGGAAAATTGCTATTGTATCAGATATTAAGAACTTCAATTAGCAAAAAAGTAAAAATAAGTTTGATTACTGGATAAAAACTCACTTTTAAAATCTTTCTAAACTTGATCAATTTTTCATATTGAAAAATTTTAGTGGTAGAAATTTCGAATTTCACTTTGTCAGCCGAATCTTAAAGTGTTCGAAGACTTTATTTTACTGATCTATGTCTTCATATGTGCCAAAGTGTTCCAGAGAGCTCCAACAGTGTATTAATGCAGAAGGGAGGGACTTTGAACATAAAAAAGGTGAGATCATATTGACTAAGTAAGCATCATTGAGGGTTTTTTCTAGTTTGCTAAGTGTAAAGTGACAATTGCGCCACCTTGTACACATAATACGAAACATATTAATTTAAAATTATAAATATTTAACCTTAAAATTTATTCATATATAATCAGCTACTTTAATATAAATTAACTTTTTAATTTTCAGTTTGTAATCGTACCCATTTTCATATTTTATGACTTAATTGCTAGTAGCTGTGTTGATATTGTTTTTNGTACCCATTTTCATATTTTATGACTTAATTGCTAGTAGCTGTGTTGATATTGTTTTTAATGAAAATCTATGTCTTCAGTAAAAAAAAAAACTTAACTAAAATGGAGCAGATATGCCCGGGCTTAGAGCAGAAATTTCAGAATACTTTTCGAGATCGAGGACATTGGCGAAAGGGAAAGATGATAGTTTCCGGTTTGTTGACAACTTGTCGATACGCTTAAACATGTGGTGTTCTTACACCTCATTTCTAGTCTCGAGCTACCAAGTAAAAACTGTTTGAACAATTGTATGTCTCGGTGTATACAGACAGTTCCACACGCAGGACTCATCACTCAGTCTAATCTTTTCTGATTTACTGGTGATAAGAATATTGACGTTTGAATATCTGGAAAGTGTGATCAGGTGTTATTTTTCCTACGTGTTTTCCCACTCTCCATCTTCAAGAAAATCCATGCATTCTTAATTTGAGATTCTCATTCCAGTACCTACCCTATCCGTGTATTAATGCGCCATGCTGTTTCCTATATCTGTGACTTTCACTTCGTAAGGCATCAAGAATAAGAAGACACATTTTAAGATGACGTATTCAATATTGACAGGAAGTAGGATAAAATAAACTATAGTTGGAAAAATCCCTAGAAGTGCCTCCTTAATAATATTATTTTTAAGTTTTACCCGCCTCGGTGGCGTAGTTGGCTAACGCGCTTGTCGTTTTGAGCTCGGTTGCCGAGGATGGGGAGATCAAGGTTCGAATTTCGGTCGGGTGAACTGGGGGTGGTTTTTCCTAAATGGTTTCACACTCTCGATCCACGCAAATGCGGGCTCACTTCCTCTAATTCAACCTTCCCAATTCCTAATCCATTAGATTAATTAGTACTTAAAGCGTGTAAGCCGAACGGGTAATAAGACGCGGTGCTAAATAATAATAATATTATTATTATTTTAAGCTTTAAATGTTACCAATACTGTGTGCACAGTTCATAAATCAAAATGATAGTTTTCAAATTAAAACCCTAAAATGTATCTACATCTCCTATATATATAAAAACATCAACGTAGCAATCAAAGTGCGCTTAAATAAGATTTCAACCACTTGCGGTAGTGGATGTAATTTTGTTTTTATTCAATTTGAGAAGAAACAGCAGACAGGACAACTATTTATTAACTGTACGAATGGAAGCTACAGTAGCCCTATGGCTTCTTTGGTGCTGACTGACAGCTTTGAAAAGTTACCAGACCAAATTATGTATCCCTACTCCAAACCATATGATTTGCAAATATACGTGTTTGGCTGCTGTCACTTATGACAGTCAAAATTTAGGTATATACCTAAATGTTGACCGTCAGAAGTCAACTGTGAGTTGTCAGTCAGCACCAAAGAAGCCATGGGGCTACTGTATAGTTGGTGAATTCGAGAAAAAAATCACACTACTTAAAAGTGTATTTCGGTGCCTACAGTAGTTGTACGCCTAGCATAGCCTTAAATAGTCAATAAAAAATGCACGGCTGGTTGCAATGTTAGTGTGTCAAACTTTCCCATGTGAGGTTATAGTTCAACCCTGGTTTGTTGAAATGAGTTTCTTTTCCCATAAATATACTTAACCTTTGATCCTGTGTTAGATATGAGACACTAGACTAAACCTTTGAGGGCACTGATTACTAAAAAATGTGGTGTTCCTCATGGTTGTGGCCGCTAAGAAACTTCAAAATAACTTAACAATAATCAAATTTCTTCTGGACCAACTAAGTATAAAAGCATACGTTCTACACAAACGAGATTAAATATATAGCCAACACATCATCTGGTCGCACAGCCATTAATATATCTATCGCTTTGAAAGATACACTATTTCACTGAAATAGAAATCAAACAGGCTGTAAATAGAACTCGAATAAATCAGATAGTAAAACTTACCTAATAATATCTTAATGTATTTTTAACTTTTTTTAACCGTTGTTATGTGTTTGTATTTTCCATTTTAAGGAAATGGCTTTAATGCTATGAACCTATTAACGAACATAATTAAGCAGGTAGGCGTATAACCTTAATATGTGGTGTGACGTAAAGCTAAAACAAAAACTACGAATGTACTGTATTGTAGACTTTAGAGGATTTAAAAGAAGCAGTATTTGTAATGTGTAGAGTAATACAGTTAATTCTTACCACCTCCATGTAAAATGGGAAGAATGTATGACGAAATGGATATCCTGTAATAAGAATGTATTTTTTGTGAAGGATTACCATTTAAATAAAAGGTATTACATTAGGGAGGATGAAAATATTAATAATGACTTCTGTAGCGTTTAAATCCATTGCATCCGTTCTATAAATATTTAAATAATGACTCATGATTGAAAATATAGCTTTTTCAAAGAATACTCTTTAATCTCTATAAAAACTATGTTACCGAATGACTAAATTTAAAATTGTATGTGACAGTGTAAGATAACGTTTTCGTATAACGTTTTACACCAATTGCTTCAGTTGTGTGATTATGCTGAGATATATAGGAATCTTGTATAGTCTTTGATAAAAATTGAGTTAATGTTTTATGAGAAAAAATATTATTATTATTATTATTACCGCGTCTTACTACCCGTTCGGGTTATACGCACTTACGCTAATGTGTAATGGTAGGGTGATTGTGAGATGAAATGGAGGACCTACAGTTTAACGTGTAATCCGAACCACGGTGGAGGCCTGGCATTCCCCACATTCACAAGATGTCTTGTCATAGGTGAAGGAAGGGTTTGGTAATCAGATAAATCTATGCCGGGACCGAGTATTGAACCCCGGACCTCCAGCATACAAGTCTGACACCCTACCCCTAGACCGCCAGGTCACCCGAGAAAAAATAGAAAGTCTAAGATATCGATGACTATAAAAGTGATAATATTTTATAAAATTTTTAGCTGCAAATCAAATAGGGAATCTAAGAGTATTTTAACTTTCAAGAGAGTAGTATCCTCACTTTTATAGGCCCTTAAAATGAAACCCTGCCAAGGGACGATCACACAAAAGTACAAGGCCATGCACATTTTGTTCATCCTGAAAGGAAGCAGTCTCGATCCGTACGATTACCGTATAGCCCCATCTTTTAAAATTATTTCATGATGACACTCGTGATTATAGGCTTTCTACTTTCACACTAAGTTAAACGGAGTGATATTTGATAGTAAGTTTTAACTTTAATAAAAAGCGCACAAAGCCTTACATTAAATACTTTGGTCTCCAATATCCCTTTAAAACTATGCTTAATAACACCATTCAATAATAGTGTAGTTATTTATATACTCACATTAGAATGGACCGTAAAGATATAGATTGTAATGAGACATACTGGATAGAACTAGCTCAGGATATGGATAGGGTGTAATTAGATGCACTGGATAGAGCTAGCTCAAGATAGGGATAGGGTGTTATTAGATGTACTGGATAGAGCTAGCTCAAGATAGGGATAGGGTGTAATGAGGTGGACTGTACAGAGCTAGCTCAAGACAGGGATAGAGTGTAATGAGGTGGACTGGATAGAGCTAGCTCAAGATAGGGATAGGGTATTATTAGATGTACTGGATAGAGCTAGCTCAAGATAGGGATAGGGTGTAATGAGGTGGACTGTACAGAGCTAGCTCAAGATTAGGGATAGAGTGTAATGAGGTGGACTGTACAGAGCTAGCTCAAGACAGGGATAGAGTGTAATGAGGTGGACTGTACAGAGCTAGCTAGTGATAGGTGGTGTATACTTGCAAGTGTACCAATTAAAGTGTTTGAATAAAGTATCAATGGGTACTTATATATATTTATACTTGCAAAAATAGTAAGACATGAAGCTATTAATAATAAACGTTTTTTACCTGTGCTATTGCCATCTGTTTATTATTTACTACGTAACACATCAATAATGATTTCTGCGTCACTAGCTTAGCTGGCCTCATGGTCTAAGGCAGGGGTGGTGAATTTATGGCACTCGTGCTACCAGGTAGCACGCGAGAACAATTTGGGTGGCACGCCAACTTGTATAAAAGGAAACATTCAATAAAAAATTTCCCAACATGGTATAAGTTTTTGAAGTCAATAATAATTATTTCGACATCCATGTTATTTAATATTAGATCACAATGAACTTTGTGAAATAAACGGCTAGAAATAGTCTTGGCTCGTACTTAAGTCAGGGTTTCCACGCACTTAGAAAAATAGAAGAGCCTAATAAACACAGGTAGCTTCATAAAATATATTAAAATGACTGAAATATTTGTTAATTTGTGACATTTAAATGAAAGATTAACATGGTAGGTCTTTAGATGGAAGAAAAGTTAATTAAAGAGTGAAAAATGCTCTTTCAAGAATGTCTTAGTATCCCCTAGTTACTATTATTATTATTATTAGCACCGCGTCTTAATACCCGTTCGGGCTATACGCACTTACGCTAATGTGTAATGGTAGGGTGATTGTGAGATGAAATGGAGGACCTACAGTTTAACGTGAGATCCGAGCCACGGTGGAGGCCTGGCATTCCCCACATTCACAAGTTGTGATTAATACACGTCTTGTCAGAGGTGAAGGAAGGGTTTGGTATTCAGATAAATCTGTGCCGGGACCGAGGATTGAACCCTGGACCCTAGCATAGAAGTCCGACACCTTACCCCTAGACCGCCAGGTCACCGACCCTTAGTTACTAAGCGACAAAAGATCCATTTATCTATCCATCTTAAATCATAATGTTTTATATATAAGTTAGCCTACATAAATTCACTCAGTAAATTTGGTGAAACAGAAAATTTTATTAGTCCTTTCTTTAATCTAATCTGTCTGGATGATTGGGAATTTCTTCTGGAAAACACAGAGAATTTGGTAGTGAGAAAATAGTGGATCCCTCTAAAGTGCATCTTGTTTGTTGTAAAGACACCAAGTCATGTACCGACCGTAAATATATAGGATGACAAAATATAACATGTTTTAAATTTATAAGGAAAGAATTAGGCCTCAGGCCCTGTGTAAGTTTTTAATTGTAATATAGGCCTATGTATTGTAGTTTTTAAAAAATAATGTGCTGCTTTCAATGATTTTATTTTAATTTAGTGAAATTAATATTATCTAAGATATTAATTTGACCATTAGATCAATTTCCCCTCCTTAAAATCTGGCCATTATTTAAAAAAATGTATTTGTCATTCACTAAATTTAACAACATTATAAAATGTGTTATCCAATAATCTATTTATGTTGTCAACTTCCCCTTTCTCAACTAATACAAAGTCTACAGCGATGGATAAGGTATCAGTGGATAGGATTTTTTACCGACTTCTGACATAGCATACTCAGATTACGTTAAAACCCATCGTTTGTTTAAAATTTAAGTTAAAAGAAAAATCTAACAATAATTTTGTATAAATTACCGAAAATAAACTCTCTTTGCTATTTTATGTACACACTACGCTAAGTATTTAAGACTAAACCCTTTTTTTGCGGGGTGGAAGTAGGTTAAATGTTCCAAAGTTCCAAAAGGGCTCACTGGTTTTAAAATAATCGTTAATAAACGTTTATAAGAGTTGGCACATTAGACCATTTCAAAATATAGCTAGTCTTTAAGCAGCACATTTCTACGAAAAGTTTCGCCATCTCTGGAAGATTTCAATCTCGCAATAGACTGAACTGTCGATGATGAGATCGGGGTTCAAATCTCACTGGCTGTTCTGGTTTTTCCTAAATGGTTTTCCACTCTTCCTATTAACAATTGCACGTATATTTCCTCTAAATGCAATTTTCCAGAACCATAACACATAAGCGCAATTAAGAAATACACTCATAGCCTGAATCTGTCTCATCCATTCGTTTTACCTAATATCAATATACTTAATTTGAAAAATCTTTATCCAGGTATAAGGTATTAATGACTATTGATCATAATTATAACCATTATAATGATATTAAATAAGCTGAATATATAGAGTTAGTAAAAATAATATCTGGCTTTTGTTCTACTAATAATAATAATAATATTTAGCACCGCGTCTTACTACCCGTTCGGGTTATACGCTTTAAGTACTAATTACTCTAATGGATTAGGAATTGGGAAGGTTGAGTTAGAGGAAGTGAACCCACATTGTCGTGGAGGGAGAGTGGAAAACCATTTAGGTAAAACCACCCCCAGTTCACCCGACCTAGATTCGAACCTCGATCTCCCCGTCCTCAGCGGTCCAGCTCAACACGACTAGCGCGTTAGCCAACTACGCCATCGAGGCCGGTATTTGTTCTATTTATATAATAAAATGCTCCATGTTATATTGCTGATTTAATTATTATGTGCATGTCTACTTCCTAACATCATTTAATGAAGCCTGATATTCAAGGCCTCCCATTATAAAGAAAGTAAATATGGTCACGGCTTTGACCCCTGTGCCGGTAATTGCACACTTTTACTTTCTATCAACACCTAAGGAAATAAATCGGCATGATATGTAACTTAATTGTTGAAAGAGATTATCGAGGGGGTTTAAAATGGAAAATATTTAAGGAATTCATCATTTGTGTAATTTTTTTCTTTATAAATTTATATTCCTTTTTTATTTTAAATGCTATAGCATACATAATACCTTTCATTATCAAATTATTTATTTTTATACTTAGATTAAAATAATGTGTTTAGATAAAATACTTTAATTATATTTTGTTTTCTTGAACATAATTTATTTTTATTATTTTTCTATTTCTTTATTAATAATGAAAAAAGTATTTCTACTGGAGACACGGAATCTAATAAGCTAAATAATACTATAAGTGGCGACTGTATGGATAGCTTTAAATTTATTTTTATTTGTGTTATATTATTTGATTAATGTCTTATGAATTTATTAATTATAAAATTATATGAAACATAATAAATGTAATTGCCACTAATGACTAAAATACAAATAATATAGGCCTATTAAAACATAACAAAAACATTGCAGAGTCATAATATTTAGTCCTGGAGGTCAAACCAATGCTTCCTTAACTTATATAAGGTCTATCTATCCACTTTGTTACTTGAATGAACATTGCCAATGACGCATCTTACTATCTGTTCGGGATATTAACAAATTCACAATAATGGGGATTAAGAATAAACGTGGGATTTTGCGTAAATATATCCTTTTTGCACAGAATAAGAATGGAAAAAGAATATTATTTTTTTAAAACATGTATTCGAATTCTATTATTAATAGCACTGCGTCTTACTACCCGTTCGGGTTACACGCACTCACGCTAATGTGTAATGGTAGGGTGATTGTGAGATGAAATGAAGGACCTACAGTTTAATGTGGAATCCAAACCACGGTGGAGGCCTGGCATTCCCCACATTCACAAGATGTCTTGTCATAGGTGAAGGCAGGGTTTGGTAATCAGATAAATCTATGCCAGGACCGAGGATTGAACCCCGGCCGCCAGCATAGAAGTCTGATATTCGAACTGTAGCCTCTTCATTATTAACAAACTATACTAGACAAGGTTAATTCCTTTGATCGCTTGCCCACGTTTGTGTGGAAATGTTATCAGATCAAAAAGTAAACGTCACTTTTGTAAGAGGTAAGACGTTAAAACGAATCCAACGTGTCCACAACTCCGAGCTTACGCACCGGATGTCGCCCTGATGGCGTCCTCACTGATCCAAGTGGAGTAAAACGGTAATGCTAGGTCTCCGATGTCAGCCGTTCCGCTAAGACAAGTTCCTGAAGTATTATACCGCGTATGTACAGGAACTCCTCTCCTTATTCCCATGTCCCCAGACCTGAACAGACAAACAGGTAGCTGATGGCGACCCGCTACGAGTAATTGGCTTGGGAGAACTCTCAACGTGTCTGTCCATTCCCGCGCGACATCAGATTGGTTTGTTCAAGGAATGAGGTTATGTACAACTGAATGGAGTTATTAATACGGGAAAAACAGGACGTTTACTTTACCATAGTAGAACCACGGAAATAAGAATAGTAGTTGACGATGTTTGAATTCAATAAAACTATTTTTACCATCACACATTTAGTCGTAGTACTAACAGTTGTCACTTTTGAGATATATAATCGATATCGGTAAAATGTTATAAATATATATATATATTTATATATATTATATGTTTAGCACCGCGTCTTACTACCCGTTCGGGTTATACGCTTTAAGTACTAATTATGCTGATGTATTAGGAATTGGTAAGGTTGAATTAGAGGAAGTGAACCCGCATTTGCGTGGACGGAAAGTGGAAAACCATTTAGGAAAAACCACCCCCGGTTCACCCGACCAAGATTCGAACCTCGATCTCTCCGTCCTCAGCAGTCGAAATAATGTTATAAGTGATATATTAAAATGCTATAAATATATACCTTTAAAACACATGTACTACATTTTATAAACTTAGCTCACAACTAACAGTTTTATTTTAATAGTTGTACCCGCCTCGGTGGCGTAGTTGGCTAACGTGCTTGTCGTGCTGACTGCTGAGGACGGGGAGATCGAGTTTCGAATCTCGGTCGGGTGAACTGGGGGTGGTTTTTTTCTAAATATTTTTCCACTCTCCTTCCACGCAAATGCGGGTTCACTTCCTCTAATTCAACCTTCCCAATTCCTAATCCATTAGCGTAATTAGTACTTAAAGCGTATAACCCGAACGGGTAGTAAGACGCGGCGCTAAATATTATTATTTTAATAGTAATATATTAGACTATGCAAAATTAAATCACTATCTTCTTTCTAATTTACATTAATTAAAGAAGTATCGTCTTCTAGAGTACTATCTTGGAAGGAACTGTAGCTATTTTATATCCTTCTATTAATAAATTCAAATCTATTAGTTTGTTAAAGTGACCTAAAGGAAATGCACCCGCATTAATGTAAAAAGGTGATGGGAAAAGCACAGTTATAAATCTCATGTGTGAATCCTCCAAACGGGCGAAGTTCAAACTTCTCTCTCCCCATCACAAGAAGTTCAGTCTTATAGGAGGTTAATGACTTGGACCACGTGGTATTCTATGTCACACTAAATATATTATTAACGAATTCAGGAAGATAACAGTATAGAGTTTCTTAATACCGCACTTTGGCCATATTTTATAAACTACATCACTCAGAACTAGAACAAGGCAAACTTTCGAATAAGAGGAAACATGAACTGTCGGTTGTCAATATGAATATCAATATGTATTTATCAGTGACCTGGCGGTCTAGGGGTAAGGCGTCAGACTTCTATGCTAGCGGCCGGGGTTCAATCCTTGGTCCCGGCAAAGATTTATCTGATTACCAAACCCTTCCTTCACCTCTGA
>CABEEJ010010953.1:0-12500 GCA_901482245.1 Timema douglasi | reverse complement strand
TATATACCTGCATGTCCTCCAGTGTGTGTCTATATGCCTTTATGTACTCCAGTGTGTGTCGATATACCTGTATGTCCTCCAGTGTGTGTCTATATACCTGTATGTCCTCCAGTGTGTGTCTATAGACCTGTCTCGCCTCTGTCCATCTTGACAGCAGCGTAGCCTGGCAAGTGTGACGTGACAGTCTTCATTGTTTGTTTTCTTGTTTGTTCCAGACTTGTCCAAGAATCGGTTCGTAGAGCTACCTCTAGAAGTGACAGAATTTTACTGGCTTGAGAGGTTAATTCTCTACCACAACACGATAAGAGCGATACCTGACAATGTCGTATACCTCCAGTGCCTCAAACATTTGGACCTCAGGTAAAACTCAAGTGCCTCAAACATTTGTACCTCAGGTAAAACTCCAGTGCCTAAAATATTTGGACCCCCGTTAAAATTCCATTGCCTAAAACACCCAAACTTCGGGTAATATTCTAGTGCCTAAAACACACACACCTCAAATAAAATTTGAGTGTTTCTAAATTACCCAAACTTCGGGTAATATTCCAGTGCCTAAAACACCCAGACCTCAGGTAATAATACTCCAGTGCTTCTAAAACCTGGACCTCAGGGGGTATTCTCCCATTGCTCTGGAGTATGATGGCTGGATCTCGTTTGACTTCTGTTGACCTCCAGGTTGATAAGAGTTTTTCGGTGACCACCCCTTGGACGAATCTCTGGATCTGGTGAGAAAACTGGAATAAGGTTATATATACAAATGGGTTCACTCTCCCTACATTTACTACTATTGAATGGTATGAGAGCTGAAGTCGTATGTTGACCTTACTTAGTATCTCTAGATTATATATGGTGCCTTAAACTTTGTCTGGAACTTCCTAATCTGATTCTTTTTCAAGGTTGTATATGTTAGGTGGACGCAGTCTCCAATTCGATAACTAGTTGGTTGATCTTTTTGGTCTATTGTTTGGCGTGTCTCAAAAACTATTCATGGTTGTAAATACGTACCTTCCTCCACAGACTTTGAAGCTTAGCCACCACATGTAAAAAAATTATTCTCTAACCCTGCTGGTAACTAGGTCCTAGGGAAAGGTGTAACCATCTTCTTCCCATAGATCACTTCATATGGGGACATTTTGATGCTCGAATGTACCTGTGTATTATATGCAGTCGCTACAAAAGGTATATAGACGTCCCAATTGTTCTAACTCTCGTTGACAAATGTGCCTGATGTACTCTCTGTTCTACGATTATCCTGCGGGTGTGCTGGACTTGTGTTTAACTCATCTACTTTTAACAGCTTGCATAACTGCGTCATTAAATCCGACTTAAATTAGTCCCTTGGTCTGACAAAATACTTGTCATAGCCCCAAATTTCAAAATCCATTCTGAAATTAACTCTCTAGCAACTGTCTCTGCCTTCTGATCTGGAATGGGTATCACCAAGTATCTTGAAAAATTGTCTAAACAATTAAATATATCATTGCTAAAGGTAAAGAGCACAAGAATTATAATAATCAGATAAACTAATCAAAGCTGTGGTCCCAGGAGAGAAGCTCCTGATTCAAATTGTAGCGGGTTTTACTATTTACAAATTATATATATATATATATTTGCACCTGTGCGCCCCCACCCCCTATTTCCACATTCCAGTTACAGAGGTGGGTACGCTCATTACACTCTCAAAATGGGTCACTACAGTTGTCTGTTACACTATTCCCTCTAATTTTTAAGAGGCTCTCCAAGCCACTGAGAGTTATTGTCTTTATTTTCTTTTTTCATTCTATAGGAAAGCCATTATGGTCACACGTCTAGATAGTATCCCATGGGCTTCCTCTGCCTCGCAGGATAGCGTCTCTCTGGAGTAATCCTGGGTAGCACAAACCATTCCACACTATTAGTTTTGGTTTCACCTTCATTATAACAATCTAAACTAGAACTTCCTGGTAAAATCCTAGGCCCTAAGTCTTTCTCAGGTGACAAGTTTTCACTAACACCGGTCCCTTCCCTGTCTGTCGTTGATGTTGGTTCCCTTAAGGTTGAACTGCATGGTTCAGCCGGTTGAAACATACAACCACTTGTTTCCGCTTTGATGATTCACGTTGAGTACGGTCATTAGACTAGCCATTAATAAGCTCGAGTTAACGAAGTAGATTTTTCAAAAACTTTTAATACTGTGGATTTTAATATTATATTTGCAAAATTGCATGTATTATTTAATTTCTCTCCAGGCAGTATACAGTGGATGAGATCATATTTGCATGGTTGCCAGCAAAGTGTTATGATAGGCAGCACGTTCTCAACACGGCGCCCAGTTGAGGCTGGGGTTCCACAGGGCTCAATTTTAGGGCCATTGCTTTTTTCTCTCTTTGTTAACGATATCACTTCTTCAATGTCATACTGTAAATGTCACATGTATGAAGACGACCTTCAAATATATATTTCCACTGACCGTTCTTCAATAAATACAACGAATAAATATTGACCTAGCTGCAATATATGCTTGGTCTGAAAAAAATGGACTTAAATTGAACGCTGATAAAACTCAAGCCATTCTTATAGGAACAAGCAGTCTACTACTGAGTGTGGACCGTTCCCTGCTGACTGACATACGATTATGAGTAGCCACAGTACAACTGACAACAATTACTAAAAACCTTGGCGTGTTTATTGATGATAATCTTAATTGGACAGATCAGGTAACTTCGATTTACAAAAAGTGTATGTCTGCTTACATTCACTGAGTAGGCTAAAGAATTTTCTCCCAGAAAATGTACGAATTATCTTTGTCCAGAGCTTAATAATACCACACTTTGACTACTGCGACGTAGTATACAATGACTTAAGATATTATCTAGATTCTAGCAGAACGACTACTAAACATGTGTTCGACACATATTTAACTTAAAACGGCATGGCCATATTTCTAAGTATTGGTTAATAATAAATGAAAGGCGAAGGTTACACTTATTAGTATTTATTCACAAAATATTATCAACAGCTCAGCCTCAATACCTCTCCTCACGGTTCCTATTTCTTAAGGATAAAAACAGCCGAGCTACTAGATCAGAAGCCACTCTGCAGATGTCTATTCTCACACATAGGTCTCAAACATATGCTCGTTATTTAACTGCCCTGGCATTACAGGTTTGGAACAAACTAAATAACTTAACTCGTCATCTAACATCCAGACTCCCCTTCAAGTGTGCGGTAGCTTGTCTAATAAGATAAACTGAATTCTTGAAACTACTTGAGCTTTAAATGAGTATGAATGAGCGTGCGAATGTTTTTCTACTTATTTGAATATTCCTTTATTAAATTGTATTTCAATAAATGTAATAATGTATGTTGTATTCAACACGGGTTAAGTGGAAGAGAAGGCTAACGATTTAACTTTGACAGATAAATAAAGGCTATTATTATTGTTATTATTATTTTATTATTATTAGACTACATCTGATATTATGGTCTTCACAGTATATGGGCCCTCTCACGCACTGTGCAGTTTAGGTGAGTTTCCTCTTCTGACAGCAGGTTGATGCAGCCACACACGATCCCCAACCTTATAGGCACTACCCATGCACTTCCGGTCGTACACATCTTTTTGCACCCGATGTGTTTTGCTGAGATGTTCTCGTGTCAAACGATGTGCAGTTTCTAAATTTGTTCTTAACTGCCGAGCATACTCTACGACACTGTCGGCAGGCTCTGGTTCTCCAGACATTACGTCCCGACCGAACACGATATAGTAAGGGGTGAACTTCGTCGAATCTTGTGGACTGGACCGGTATGCTAGTAGGACTTGTTGCAGGGCCTTGTCCCAGTTGTCCTGAGAGTTGCTGACGTACTGGGAAAGCATTGTGCATAGAGTTCTATTGAATCTTTCTACCAGGCCATCTGACTGTGGGTGGTATGGAGTTGTGTGAGTTTTCTCTATCCCAAGAAGTGGACACATTTCTTGGAATAGCTTAGACTCAAACTGGCGTCCTTGATCTATATGAAGTTCTACTGGCACACCAAACTGGTAGATTAACTCTACCACGATGATCTTAGCTACTGTTGACGCTTCCATATCTGGCATAGCATAGGCCTCCGTCCATTTGGTGAAGTGGTCAGTCACTATAAGAATGTATTTGTTGCCTTGAGCTGTCTTTGGCAAGGGTCCCAAAATATCCGCAGCTACACGCTGGAGGGGAAATCCCTACAGGGGTGCCGCGAGGTAAGTCCCAAGGGGTGCTCTCAGCTTGGTGGTCGGTGATTTCCTTCTCGCGCACTCAGAACATTCTCTACATCATTGGTCATCCTCGGTCAATATAACCTATGTCGGATTTTCTCTAACGTCTTTGTAACACTTAAGTGACCCCCCGTAACTGCATCATGCAATGATCTTAAATATCGGTAGAAAGGTGACGTACTACAAGCTTAAGTATATCCGGCTTATTTTCTTCCAGTCAGCGCAGTACAGAAGGCCCCAGTGTACTTCTAGTCGTTTATACTGTGCCCACAAGCTCATGTAGTTCTCTCCTCTACTGGATGCTTCACAGGTGGTTGGCCTCTCCTTGTCTTCCCGCTTTAGTTTAGCAATATGTCCAATGGCTTCATCAGCGTCCTTTAGCAATCTGATGTCTGTGTCTGCCCAATAAAGTGCCCAGCTTGAGATATAGTGGATACCGGCAGCTACTCCTGCTCACATTGTTGACATGGCAAATGGGACAGTCCATCAGTATTTCTGTGACTTTCCAGGACGATACTCTACCATGAACTCAAATTCAGCCAATTGCTATAGCCACCGGGCAACCTGTCCTTCAGGTTCTTTAAACTGCTGCATCCAGCGAAGAGAGTTGTGGTCTGTGCGTACTTTAAACTTTTTGCCGTATAAATAACTCCAGATGTGATGAGTTGCATACACCAAAGCCGACATTTCGCTTCTAGTTACACAATAGCGACGCTCAGCCTTTGTTAGCGCTCGAATAAGGTAGGATACTATGCGTTCTTTCCCCTCCTGTATTAGACTTAAAACAGCTCCGATGCATACCCCACTGGCGTCTGTATCCAAGATAAACTCAATGTCTATCCTTGGCAAGGCAAGAATTGTAGCAGAGGTGAGACGTTGTTTCAACCGTTTAAAGGCACAATACACTGTTTACTCCACCTAAACTAAACCTCTCTCCTTTTTGTGTGAGCTGATACAGGGGTGCCGCGATGTTTGAAAATTCCTTTACATAACGTCTGTAATATGAAGATAACCCCAGAAATGCCCTGAGCCCAGGGGTATAACTAGGTATGGGGTAGTCCACCACTGCACGAACCTTTTCCGGATCAATGGCTACACCTTCCTTTGGAATAACGTGTCCCAGAAACTTCACAATTGTTCGAAATAGATTACATTTCGATGGTTTCACTTTTAGGCCAGCTTTCCGTAATCTCTTGAACACCTCACGTAGTTTACTGATGTGGTCCTCAAAGGTTCTTCCGATCACGATTACATCATCCAGGTACACCAATGCTGTATCCTACTGGATCCCAGATAGAACTAGATCCATCAATCTTTGGTACGTGCTTGGGCTATTACAAACTCCAAAGAGAAGCATCTTGAACTCCCACAGCCCATCTCCTGTTGTTAATGCGATATTCTCACGATCCTGAGGAGCAACCTCAAGCTGCCAGTAGCCACTCACCATATCGATTGTGGAAAATATCCTCATATCCCCTAAAGAGTCCAGTAGATCGTCTCTACGAGGGAGGGGATAAGCGTACTTCTTTGTAATATCGTTCAGCCACCGAAAATCTTTACAAAACCTAGTTCTGCCATCTTTCTTCTTCACCATAACAACGAGTGAGCTCCATGGGGAGGTCGAATGACGTCATTTTCACTCATACTTTTCACAACACTTCTCATTTCCTCTCTACGGTGGAATGGTACTCTTCTTGGGGGTTGGCGGATGGGCGTAATTCCACCCGTATCAATTTCGTGATAAACTAGATTAGTGTAATTTGGTCCCCAAGAACACACATCTGGAAAATCGTTCAACGTGGCTTCTGCTATGAAACGTTGGGTAGGTGATAACATGGCCGAGTCTAAATTAAATAATCTAGATGCCTTCTCTCCCCGGGTAGTTTTATCTCCAGTCCTTACCCATGATGCATGGCATTGGTGATTTAATATCTGTCCCACTATATAAAGTCACAGGTTGTGGGTGTGGATTTAGCAACATCACTGGAATAGCCTTGTCCTTGGAATATACTGAAAACTCCATGCTTCTCAGAAAGGTGACTGACTGTTTATAATACCCTCATGCCCATGTCCGTAAGGACTGCTGCTTGGTGCTCCACCTCCTGTCCCCTCGGCATCACTATTGTCTCTTTCAAAGTCACCCGGCACACTCGTTCCCCTAGTGTTTTATTTAGGGGTACTTCTCCTTCAACCACACGCATTATTCATTTCGAAAGCAAAACATTGGTTTACTGAGGTAATTAAAATATAGTGTAAAAGTGTGAATCAATTACAAATGAACATATTGAATGAAACGATATACTATAATTGACCACTTATTTTGAGTGAAGGTAAAAACTAAACATACAATACATAAATAGCTAAGCTAAAAGGAGTTAAAATATAGAACCTATTTAAAACCGAAGTTAAATGAGTTATTAAAATTGATGTTTCAGAAAGAAAACTTAGTATTTTTACAGTTATCTAAGCCTTATCTGGAAAATGTTGTCCCTATACTCCTTTTTTCCGTGTTCTTATATTGTTGCTAGTTACGGGAACTCTATTTGTTCGACATGTTTTGGTGCTGGTATTAGCGCACTGTAATCATGGAGCTGAAATTAAAATGAAAGACTTGTTATAAAATACGAAAAAAGTTAAATTAAAGATAAAATTGCGATAAAAGAAGAACAGAACTAGATATAATATTGAGTAATGCTACAGTATTTGAAACAAACAGATTTACTTCGCATAGGTGATGACACACAATGTGATACAACGAACTTAAGATGTTAACTGTCTAGATATGGTGTTGCAGAGTTCAGTAAAATAGAAATACAGTGCTGACAAATTAATTTAAGGTGTAGTTTAATATGATAAGTAATGTAATATTAGGTAGAAGAAAGATGAAAAAATGAAAATATGATCGAAAAACAAGAAATGGAGAATAGATGGATAGGATAAGGGAGGATAAACGGTTCTAATCTTCTCGGCTCCGGCTCGAATGGGCCATTTATCTCCGTTGGAAGGTAGAACAGGAAAGAATGGGTTTAAAGGATTTTGATGTCTTAGGTAAATATTTTATAGTGTTAATTAAAATTTGGTTAGATGAGTGTAGTTGTTAGTTAAGAATAGATTTTTTTTTTTTTTGTGAAGAATAGCGGCATGAATGAACAAGATTTTTGCTGTGTTTAATTTAGTTCTTTTGTGAGCAAAATATAGGGGTTTCAAACATTGTTCAATAGGTTTTGGTTGGTGGTTTGAGTATTTAAGATGTTCGGCAAATTTTAATTTTGTTCTATTATATTTAAAATCAGAAATGTGTTCTTTGTAACGTGCTTTGAAGTTTCTACCAGTTTTACTTATGTAAATGCTGTTGCATTCGCAGGTAAGTTGATAAATGCAATTTCTCTTATATTTATCATATTTGTTTAAATTGCTATTATTGAGGTTCTTCTTGATATTATTATTGGTTGTGAAGGTGATATTGGGATTGTGTTTTTTTAATCATATTAGTGATGCGATGGGTTTCCGCACCAATGTAGTTGAATTTGAGCCATTTTTTTTTACGTTTTGAAGTATTGTTGTTATAATTTTTAGGGTAGTGAGGAAATCCGAATGTAGTTTCTTTTTTTTGTTTCGAAAAATTTTATAGGTGGTAGAATGAGAATATCCATTATTTATTGCGATCTATTTGATGATATTGAGTTCAATTTTATAGTTAGTTTTGTGTGTTGATTCACCTTTTTGTAGTTGAACTTCCCACAGACGAAGTTTGTTTTCACATTCCTTCACTTGGTCAAAGAGGTTATGTATCAAACTGTTCTTACCTTGTAGTCGTATGTTCAGGTCGTTTAGGTACATAGAGATAGCAGTAAGATATGCAAAATCAGCCATCCATTCAGGGTCGTTGAACTGACGGGCAGGCTTGTCCTTACTTGCCATGAATTCACAAATTTCTTCTTACAGGTCAAAAGCTCTCTTCAGTACCTTACCTCTACTGAGCCAGCGAACCTCTATGTAATAAGTACATCACCGTACTCTGAGTTCATATCCTTAAGGAATGTATTAAATGTCCTGTGGTTCAATCCTTGGGATCTGATGAAGTTTCCAATTTTGTTATATCTTTCATAACATCTTTGAAGCACTCACTTTTAGCGCACAAGTTTTCTTGGTGTATATTGCAATGATATTGAATGAAGTTGCCATTTTGACATGTAGCAGTACTAGCTTTTTTTTCGTATTAGTGCCACAACACCTTCATTTTTCCCTACCATTGCAGGAGCTCCGTCAGTAACTAATCCGGAGATAATGCTCAACTGTAGATCGTATCGCTCCAAAGTTGAAGAGACAGCATTAAAAATATCACTGCCTTTAATAGTGCCACTTATTGGAAAAAGAGCGGCCATTTCTTTTGTTATGGTAAAGTCATTGTGAATTCCCGATAAAAATAGCCAACTGGGCAGTGTCTGTAATTTCAGTACTCTCATTAAGGGCCACTGAAAAAAAAACACAAACTGAGAAGCGCGTTCTTTAAGTGTATTCTCAATATCGCTCGCTAATTCTTCAATCCTTTTGGCCTCAGTTACTCCTGACAAGCTAAACTATTAAAAACAAATGTTTTTGTGATGGACACAGAACTTCAGCTGCCGAATCCATACACTCCTTTACAAATTTGCCATCTGTAAATGGCTTTGATTTCAAAGAGATTTTCTCAGATATAATATAACTTGCCCTAACACTTAATTAACTTTCAAAATTTTGCTTCTTAAATGACGTTTGTTGACAATGCAATTTTTTCTTCAAATCGGCCACTTTATCTGATCTCGCTTGCCCTTTAACTGAATCCATTTTAGATGAATGCTTAGAGTCGTCGTGCCGCTTTAAATTGTATTCCTTCAACACAGCTACCGTGTCATTACAAAGCAAACTGGTTTCTCTTTAATATTAAAAACAAAAACAATACAAGTCCGTTCACTTCTCATTGAAAACCCTTCCCTCTTCCCTAATTTTTCACTTTTTGCTTGTGCTTGCAGCCATTGTTAAAAAACTTAATACAAAAAGTAATATACCAAACAAAGTACAAACAACACCACACCACAAAAGACTGACGCATACTGAGAGAAGGAGTGAGGCTAGCTGGAAGTCGGCAAGATGTTTGACCCTTAGTTTCAATGTTGTAACGTGTTGCATAAGTATCGCGAGGATTCCCAGTTAGAGGATTTGGGTCTCAGTGTTGCCACATGCTTCATAAGCATCGCGAAAATTCCCAGATTAGAGTTTTAGTCCTAAAAAAAATCTTAGAGAATTTTCAAACAGAAAAATTGTTGTATGTAAAATTGGTCCGTGGGCCGCATAAAATTACTCGGTTGGCCACTGGATTAAACTGTTAAAAGTGGCGAGTTTGTGGGAAATAGGATGGTTTGAGTCGCTGGGTATTATTGCATCAGTGTGAGTGGGTTTTCTGAAAATTTTATATACAAGTTTACTATGACAATTTTTGGTGATGTAGAGGTCTAAATAGTTGATGCTGCTATTATTCTCTTTTTCAATAGTGAAAGGTAGTTTTGGGTGGGTATTATTGATTAAATTGGTAATGGAAGAGATATCATATTCATTATCAAAAACAATTATAATGTAGAGCGGTTCAAGATGGATAGACTTCATGGGAGTGCAAGGTGTCGTCCTTCCTGCCTTCCTTACGTGCAAGCAAATTGTCAGGAAATTGTCTTATACCCTCCGGGTAAACCCAAATTCAGTCACACCTGAACTAAACTCGGAACAGATGTTTCGGTGGTTTGCTGTAGTTGATCCTAACGGTGCCAACGAAGCTAAAGCGTGCCGTAAAACGTGACCGGCTGCGAAGCAATACCTCGCAACCGGAGTCCGTCCTCCGGGACACCACACCACACAACACCACAAGCCCACTCACACTGCACAGAGGGGGGAATACAAGCTTTTCCACACTGGCCACTAGCCTGCCATTTTAAGGTTTGAGCGAAATGACCGCCCCCAATCATTCAAGACAGAAACCCACGGACACTTGACATGACTTACTCATCGACGGAAGCCTCAGACATGGAGGCCGACACAGATGGGCAGGGAAACTTCAGCCTGGCAGACAAACTAGGACGCAAACGAAAATTCCGACCCCACAAACAACCACAAAAAAAACCCTTGCCAGTAACCAACAAGTTCAAGGCCCTTGAAGGGGCCGACAACCAACTACCCACACAAGACGACCAACCACAAACGTCTACCACCACACCCAAGATACCTTTCCCACTGATAGTCACACTAGGCACTCAAAATTACAACCGCATCACCAAAATAGCTAATGAGATGGGAAACGACATTAAAATCACTTACATTGTAAATGGACTTTAAATTCACACTACCAACAAACAAGATGGACCTCAAACAAGAATTCCACATATATACACTACCTAGGGACAAACCAGTCAAGGTAGTCATCAAGGGGCTCCCTCCCATTATGGCCACCGAGGACATCTTAACAGGAGCTCATGGGGCTAGGATACCCCCCGTCACTGACGTAAGATAATTCTCAAAAAAGGCACAAGCAGACAACACACAGACAGTCACGCTACTGCCAATTTCCAAGTAACTATCGCCAAGAACAAAGACTCATCCAACATCTACAAGATAGAATTCTTAAACCACACATAAGTAAAAATTGTTTCATACATCTCACCTGTAAACACCATAGCACAGTGACACAGATGCCAGAGATACGGACACACAAAAAAAACTGTCAAAACATTCCCAGATGCGTCAAGTGCACAGTCCTTACTAAGTTTATGGAAGAACAGAACGTTGGTGTGCTTCCAGAGCTCGGGGAAGTGACTCAGGAGCAGGACGGCGTTGAATAACTCAACGAGGAAGTTAATCGCCTCCAAGGGCAGCTTTCTGAGGACCGCGTTATTGATACCATCGCGTCCGGGGGCCTTGTTTAGCCGCTAACGCTCGCGACATTTATCTTGCCTCCGTGGGCTCAGGTTCATCCAAGGGCCTGTACGAGACTGCACCGATGACCTGAGCAACGTGGGGAAGGGATCTGTGAGAGAAGGGAAGGGATCTCTGTGAGAGAAGGGAAGGGATTTCTTTGAGAGAAGGGATCTCTGTGAGAGGAGGGAAGGGATCTCTGTGAGAGAAGGGAAGGGATTTCTTTGAGAGGAGGGAAGGGATCTTTGTTAGAGCAGGGTAGAGAGATCTGTGAGAGGAGGGAAGGGATCTCTGTGAGAGGAGGGACTAGGTGTCTCACTACCTAAGCTTATTTCTAATTAATGTAATGTGTGTTCATCACAAAAGCCTGTATTAGTTAGTTATGTTAGTTTGTGTGTGTGATTTAGTCGCAACCAGCTCAGTGTGCTGCCTGGCTCACTCTGTCAGCTACCCTTGGAGGTTCTACTTGTCTGCAATAACAAGCTGATATCTCTACCTGAGGAGATTGGTCGCATCAACACTTTGCTTGAGTTGGATGCCAGCTGCAATGAGATCTCCAACTTACCGGCACAGATCGGGGACTTATCGATACTACGGTCCCTCATGCTGCGCCAGAACCAACTGGTACAACTACCACTAGGTGAGTCTAAAGACACTTCTAGTGCTACAGTCCCTCACGCTGCACCAGAACCAACTGGTACAACTACCACTAGGTGAGTCTAGAGACACTTCTAGTGCTACGGTCCCTCATGCTGCGCCAGAACCAACTGGTACAAATACCACTAGGTGAGTCTAGAGGCACTTCTAGTGCTACAGTCCCTCATGCTGCACCAGAACCAACTGTTACAACTACCACTAGGTGAGTCTAGAGGCACTTCTAGTGCTACAGTCCCTCATGCTGCACCAGAACCAACTGGTACTAACACTAGGTGAGTCTAGATGCACTTCTAGTGCTACAGTCCCTCATGCTGCATCAGAACCAACTGGTACAAATACCACTAGGTGAGTCTAGAGACACTTCTAGTGCTACGGTCCCTCATGCTGCGCCAGAACCAACTGGTACTACCACTAGGTGAGTCTAGAGGCACTTCTAGTGCTACAGTCCCTCATGCTGCACCAGAACCAACTGGTACAACTACCACTAGGTGAGTCTAGAGGCACTTCTAGTGCTACGGTCCCTCATGCTGCACCAGAACCAACTGGTACTAACACTAGGTGAATCTAGAGGCACTTCTAGTGCTACAGTCCCTCATGCTGCGCCAGAACCAACTGGTACAAATACCACTAGGTGAGTCTAGAGGCACTTCTAGTGCTACAGTCCCTCATGCTG
>CABEEJ010010952.1:0-12500 GCA_901482245.1 Timema douglasi | reverse complement strand
GCTACTAATCCCCTCTTTCCTTACTTTTATTTGTACTCAAAGCGAGAAGTTAGTGAGAGTGAGAGGTAATGATACTGTCTCCCTCTTTAACTGGGCCGTGACGAGCATGACAAACCGATAGTGCTACGATCTATCGGAATATATCTGTCCCTAGCAGCCTGTGCACACCGTTAATCCCACGTGCTCACTGATACTTGTTTTAATTACAATGAATTGTTTATTTCTATGTAATATAATACGAATGTAATTAAGATGTTGCAAAAGAAAATCATCCAATCCAGTGGTATTTTGGATGGCATATTACTGTATCAGTGCAACTCACTCAAATAATAAGCTGCTACAGTCAGCTAAGACAGAGTTGTGTAACCAAAAGTAAAACAAGCTTTTTTTAAATCGTTTCAACCGCTTACATTAATTATACTAATTTAAATTTTTCACCTTCCTAAAGTCATTCTTATAGATGAACAAAGTAATTAGTATAATCTTATAAGCGAAACAAGTCATGTGACCACATCCGAAGTATACCATGACCCCGAATACTGTATTACTGTATTAGAGTTGGAGGGTGGTAAGGCACTAGTCTTATCAACTCTCTAAGACAGCTGAGGGAACTCGTGTTTGACTCGTATAGGTTGGGTTTTAGAATAATTTGTCTGTGTGTTAATTGTCCGACACCTTTTCTCAGTTGGTAGTGTGTGTGCCTACTGAACTAAGGGTTGCGGGTTTGATTCCTGGTATAGCCGAAAATGTATCATTGGTGGAATGTGGGCTTACCCTTCACAGTCACGTGGCCAGGGACTGGATGGTGTGGTCGCCTTCGTGGATGACATTCTCATTTCTGTCCAAGCCACATCCAGGAGGCAGTTAGAGGCCAACTGCAATAGAGTTTTGTAGTATTTTATGGCTAGTGCAGGAAGGTTAAGCTGAGGATAGCTCCCATGAAGACGACTTACATGCTCTTTAAGGGTGCACTAAAGAGAAAATTGAGGGCATGTCTATAAAACGTAGTAGGACAGTTAGATGCCTAGGAGTGAGACTCGATTAGAAGAGTAACTTTGGGGAACACCTTGGGCAGTCATGTGATAATGCATTGACTATCACGAACACAATTATAAGTATAGGGCAGAAAAGCTTAGTATCCCCATGAAGACTATTAAGCTATACCATCAAGCTATTTTGGTCTCAATGGTGGGCTAAGGAACTAGCATATCGGCTAAGCGATTGGAAAAGGAAATTTCCGTAAAGAGGCTCCAGAGGCTGCAAAGGAATCTTCTGCTGTGACTCTCTGTAGCTTATAGGAAAGTGTCCACTGATATTTTGAGGGTCACCCTGGGAATATCCCCGCTGTACCTACAAGTACGTAGGAGAGGGGCCATGCATTGGATAAGGAAAGGAGATAATAAAATCGGGAGACGCCTCAGTTGCGGAGATTGGTCTTGACCTAGAGGTGAAGTGGCAAGAACTAATGGTGTGCGAAGCTTCAAAAAGTCGAAGTCGAAGGTCAAATCTCCTTTGGCTTCAACTTCGACATCTACAATAACCTTCGCACATTCGAAACATTTCGGAGGAAGAATTAAACTTCTATGAATTATCAAATTATTTAATTGTATCTTACTAAATATTAAATTTTTCAATATTTGATCATTTTAAAACCGTTACTTAACAGAATTTTAGCACTGACTAGTGATTTAACTAATACAATGTAAGCATGGATCAAAAACGGGTAAGTAAATGTTGATATATTATTTTCACTATGGCTAACATAATTTTGTAAAAAATAAAAATACCTATAAAGAAATAACACCATGGTCACTGGTATGAAGCAGAGAAAGTGCTTTAATCATACTATCAACGCAGCTCACGTCCGATATTTGGTCCTTAATATTCTATCTATTTGTAATTATCTGTGACAAATTTACAAGTACATTTAAACACAAAAGTTTTTTAATAGCTGATTCGCATTGTCTTTATTATTCAAAATGGCTGATATGTAAAGTAGGAAACTAAAATGGAATTTAATTTATAATTATATAATTACAAATAAAAAGACATGCATTTGTAAAGTTTTCACAATAGTATTATAAACTCCACGATGTAAGTAAAAATTAAAACGTAATTGGTAAGATAGTTACTGGGTTTATCTGTAAGCCTGCATGCATTACTTATTAATATAGTCCTTAGGTAAAACCAGGAAATGTTCCTGACCCTTGTTACTGACAAGATCTAGAAAATTAATTAATTTAAAAATTAAAAGTAGCGTTAAGTACCAACAACAAAAATCCTAGGTAGCTTCGATTTCGACTTTTCTTCGCAAGTTTCAAGATTTGCTTCGACTTCACTTCGCATTTAAAAAGTTACCTTCGCATACCCCTAGCAGGAAGGATGGAAAAGGAGTAAAGCAGGTAAGAGAGAATTTCAGATTTTACAAACATAAAAGAGATAATGCTGATGAAGCACCTGTAGCCTTCTCAGGGCCTGGTCCCCTATATCACCACATCACATGACATGGGTCTAACGGGGAATAGGCAATGTGACTGTGGCGAGGATGCTACACTTTAGCACGTGGTCCTGGGTTGTGAGTTAGTACAAGAGATAAGATGGATCCCCCAGTTTGAAATACAGGGCAGATTAGTTGGAGATATCTTGAGAGACCCGACCCAGTGTAACTTCCTTAACATGGTAGCTGATAAAATATTGAAACGCGAGAAAGACGCATACATAAATAGAATGAAGGTAGCTAGACCCATCAAACGAAGACAAGACAGCCGTGACTCTGAGGTGTGAAGCTCTACTGATACTGAAACTGATACTGGGAATATGAGTGAAGACATACAGGAGGATCACACAGAGGGATAAGATTAATTGACAGCTGGGTATAGCTTGGACATGACTGGACAAGGATAAGGGCAAAGACAAATTAATATACTGACAAATGGGCGTAAGAAGCGGATATCAGAAGCATACATATGGGGCATTCTAGGTATCGTGGGACTGCTGGGGGTCAGTGCAATGGAATTCCTTAGTTAAAGCTTGGAAGGACCATCACGCTGGTACTGGCATAAGCTTGTAATAGGTGTATAGCCCCTGACGGAGGAGACTACTCCACCACAACAGAGTCCAACCTCACTTGGCAACAAGTGATGATAAGGAGAAGCGGAAAAGGACCTCCTCGGTAAGCTGATGGAGATGGACGTCTGTGGTCAGCAAACACCCGATACCATCAGGAAGTAGATTCAAAGGACGTCCAGGAGAAAGTGTAACAACAAAAATGTAGTAGCAGGAAATGTATAGCATATCTTGGGTTAGTTTTAGTTTTAGATTAGTTTAAGATCTAGACTTAGAGTTGGTTTCTTGCGATGATAGGTGGATCTTCAACTCTGATAGGGTGCCTCCCCAGGTGGCGGATAGGGGGATTCTCATCTCCAGTAGATTTCTTGTTGACCTTGGGGATTTTATATCCAGGGATCGGTGGAAGATTTAGCGGAGTATGGTACCGGAAGTATAATATACCCGGGGTGGTCCAACTAGTGAGAACTCTTAGTGAATTTATGGGGATATGCTGGCTAGTTAGTATATAAGATATATAGCTATATTGTAAGTAGAAAAATCAAAATCTAAATAGGAATAACTTTAGGATAAGGAATTGAATAGACCCGAATAAAATTGTAGGAAGTAAGGTGTGACCTACCCCCAACATTATCCCACACAAATAACATACAGAGGTAAGCACAATAGAGCTATAAATCTATTTCTAGATAAAACATGGTACAACTCAATGATGGAGAGGCACTTAAGAGTAATAGCGTTAACCATAAGCCAGAAGGGCTAGAAGGTACAAGGGACACCGCCAGGGCCTGAAGGGCACTACAACAATAACAACATCAGGCGGCTCCTTATACTTAGACGTTCCCAAAATGGTGTCATCAGAGAATAGCATAAAGATCTAACTAATTGATATCCTGTTAAACAATAACAAATAATAGAAATTGTCTACCAACAACATGGGCGGAGAGTCAACCCCTGCTCAAGATTCTTAACATTAGGCGAGTCGAGAGCTCGAGTCCCTAGCCTGAATGATGATAGTGACATTAAAGTAATATATGACATAATATAAAGTCTGAGTTTAAGTGAGAATACCAAAATGAATTAATAACAAACAAGACGCCGTCAGTGGATATAAGCATTGAGTGGCCTGCGGCCCCACATTTAACAACCACATAAAAAATAGACTCCAGCAAATAAACAACAATAAACTAACCTAGCATTAACATCCAACAATGTGTCCATACTACAATTAATCTCTCCGCCTGTTCGCGGCCCCACATTTAACCAACCTTGGTAGGAAACAAGGCGGTAAATACAAACTATTTGCGGACAATAAAGACACCAAAATATTAATCGAGTCCAAGTATTCATTAAGTAAAAATATCGGCTTAAGGTCTGACGTAACAGATCGTCGCAATAATCATTATCCGTAGAAATATAAATGGAATTTTGAAAGATAGAAATAATTACAGCCAAAACGAATTTAGAAAACAGCGTTGAGCCTATATAAGTTAGGCTATTTACCTTGAAAGCCCAGCGTGTAATGTGTGTCCCTACTCTGGGCTCCCACCTTTATATATCCTGTGATAAACATGTGTTCTCAGCGCGCGGAGTAAGAGGGGGGATGGGGTGTTCGAGAATAATCTCGAGAGCCTACGAGTGTTGTTCGCACGTACAAATACAGTCCATAGAAATTTTAGAATGCGTCTGGTGGTGCGCGCAGATTGATGTTAAATTGTCTCTTGTCCACTTGGGAGAAGGGGTGGGGGGAGCTTTTCCACACGGCCAGCAACGAGCCACGAACCCCGGTTCAGTCGAGCGCGGATTTTGTGGTGAAGTGCATCTCGAGTTTATTGTAGAAGCATATAAAGCTATGACAGGCCTAGCAAGCCCATGGTGGAAAATATATAACTTGAATTAAGAACTGATCCAGGCCACAGGCTGGAAACTGTTATGGATGTCTGTATGTTAATACTAGTAAACGATATAAAGATATTAAATAATGATGAGAAATATGTGTTTTTTTAAACTAGTAATATAACTGAAAATAAAGTATTGTAATAGTATCAATATTGTAAAAAGCTTAAACGATTGCGTAAATTAGCCCCCCGACATCTTAGCCTCCTTCATACACAATGTTCTGTGATAGATTTGATAAACAACTATATTTATAGCATAGCCAAGAAAAATCAAGTACTTTAAAAAATTTGAGAAATAAATTATTAGATTTGATAGTATGTATTTTACTAATAAGCTCCTATTTTGGTCATTTTATATTATTTTATCTTATCACCAAATGAAACCTTAGTAGTTAAAATTTATTTACAATATTTGAATTGCACGTAGGTTAATTTGCTAAGATATTAACGTTCTTTGGCTTCAAATTGACAAATGGAACTAGAAATTTTGTATATTGTGAATAGGGAGTGTCACAGGGGTGTTCCACACTCATCCTCTCAACATTTCAAACCAACGTGAGACGCCTCTTTCACATTGACCTATTGGATTCCCTTTCAATCTGTACTCCTTAAGTACACATTCACTACTGACTATACACACAAGCTTATCCACATACATTTCTCATTATATTAAATTAAGAAAAACAAGATTCTAGTAAACTACTCTTAATTATGTTTTCCTTATATAAACCAAACCTATTAATCTCAATAAACATTCATTGTATGTAAATTTTAAACCAAACTGTTCAAATATATTTAACAAATTTCAAATTTTCAAAAATAAATTATTTATAAGCTATCCTAAATTTATTGGTTATTAATTGTAAAAATTAAAATGTATACTTACACATCATGAAAAACTATTTCTAAATTCTAAGCCTCTGCAAACCTTCGGGATTTTGAATCCGAATCTTTCTAAGATATTCGAGTGTTTTATAATTATTTACGTACGTTGTAATGTTTTCATTTTAAAACTATATTGAAGCTAAACTAGTTTAAAATGATTGGAGCGCGTATAGTACAACCAACAATTATTTCAGATTCAAAACTGAAAATAACACAATAATTATAAGAATAATTTATATTGACTCAGAATTTTTTTAGACCATATCCATTTCTTAGCTTTCTTAGTTTCATTTCGCTTGCATTGCTAGTTTCTATTTATGCTTCTAAAAATTTTAGTAAATGTTGTAATTATTGCATTAACATGAATGGCTTGTATTCATACATTATGGAATTTGTCAAATTGTCCTTTTTTAAGTTCTTTAATTACACCTTTATGTCTGCTGTACGGATTTACCTCGCCATGAAGTGTTTCGAAAATGGACTCGAACTAGTTTACAGTAGCATTCCACCATTCTGATGACACCATCAATCCTCCATGGGACAAAGCTCCTCTCTACGTGTCAGCAGGAGATAAACTAGTGATGTAAATGTTACCAAGTGTAGGTCTTTCTCATACTATGGGGATCTCCCCTGTCGTTTACATTCTTTAACAGGTTCATCTAGCTCGAATTCATTTAATTCTTTCACAGACGTGCTTGCCATTTCCTCGATTTCACCCAATCCAAATGCCGATTCCAGAAAATATGCAGTCAGTATACTGATACGTTGCTCCCATCCTCTTCATTTGGGGTACATTGATTTTGATTGAAAGTTTCATCATCTTGTTAGATAGCATAAGTTTCTTGAGTCGCGATATGGCTTTGTAGGTCTAAGATGGTCATGAAATTGTCGGGACACGGATTTTACTAAATAATCTCTCTATGCCATCTATAAAACAACTACTTTTAAACTGTACAAAAACACTTTAAAAAATATTATTAAACCTCAAGATTTGGCATATTACTGAAGGAGCACGTGAGGTTGTAGCAGGTGGTCGTGAACAGTGTCAGAGCGGTGACGTCATTGCAGTGTTACCCTCCTCCACACAGTGGTACCAGGGTGACAGCACCGGTATCAAAGAACTTAAAAAGTTCTTACTACATAGCCCAGATCTGGGGAAAGTCTGGTTGTAGCGTGAAGGAGGGGGGGAGGGGCAGGATGATTCACATCTTACATCCCATTTGGTGGGATCCCATTCGACGACACTCTTTGTGCTAACATCACCACATATATACTAGTCATAAGTAGTGGGGGGNGGGGGGGCTGGGGACGGGGTAAACCAGGTTAACCAGATTATCTTGGCATCTTCTCTGACTGTACTATTTGTGGTAGTATACCCATTTTATCAATACTATTTCTGTTTTGTTTTGATTTGCTTGGTGACACAATAATATAATTTTAAAACATATATTATGTTATCAATCTTAAGTATCTATTTACTACTTTATAAAATAAAACGGGTCAATATTCGGTTATTTTACTTTATGTTCAAATTAATATGGGTCAACATATATTTCTGCTACCACGCGAATTGCTGCATTACTCAAGCTCATTCTGCTATTTTCCCAAACGTGTTAATCAATCTTCCATTACTAGTAAAGTTTGGCTGAACAAACTAATACAATTTATCTAAATGATATCCAATAAAACGTTTCCTCAAAAAAGAATTTCGTGTATAATATTTCAAGGTGTTGCGTCACTATTCAAGTGATTGAATGTCAAAAAGGAGGGGGGTAGAGGGGTGGAAGGACGAGAGAAATGTTGGTCCAATAATCCTCGCATGGCTTTCACTTTTAGAATCCAGCTCTCTGACTCCCGTCAGCCAAACCCTATATAATCTCTTCTATCCTACTTTAAAAAAATGTCATGCATGTTGGATTTTTATTGATCCAAGAAGATACTACTAAACTTATATTTTCGGATTCGATACAGGAAAACGCCCATACTTTTAAAACTTGTTTAAATGTCACATACAGCAAAAGCTTACAAACAAATAACAAATCCTGGACACAATAGCTCACAAGTCAAAATCTTCCCTGTCAAATATGTTGGTTTGTATTATAAAGAGGAAATGTTGTCCAATATTATTTCAAACATACACCAACATAAGCTATGTATAATGAAGCATGAGTTTTCAACCCGTGTGTTAGCCAGGATGTGCCATGAGCTCTCATCAAGTATGCCTCAATTTTTTCCAAGCAAATTGTAAAAGGTCACACATCCACAAATTAGGACTCTTACGACATTAATAGTGGAATAAAACTGGGAAAGACTTGATGAGATTGAACAACAAACGAGATCTGCATTGGTGAGCATGAGGGCTAAATGTCAAGATCATATGGTCTTGTTTACCTGTGATGGGGTAGGTCAGGGTTTGGACCGAGACCGGATGTTCTTAGGGAAGGAAATATGTCTTGAATGTGTTTCCCGAATCTCTCCATGGAAATGTGATTACTCTATTAGTGGGATGAAATACCGAAAGACCCACTGCAGTGGATGCATGGTCCAAGGCGTCCCTTTATCAATATATGTACTACCGATTATGGGGATATAGGGTTCGGATCATGTAAATCTAAGAAGGTAATTTTTTTAATGCTTTTCCACTATCCGTCCACGCAAATGCGGTACACTTCCTCTATATTCATCCTTAAAATATAAGCATAGCTAGTGGATAAGAGTATAACCTGAATAGTTAGTAAGACGTCATGACAAAACTAATTCAGTGTTGCCTTACTGTCTAGTTAGTCACTCTAATATTAGTGAAATATTTAAAAAAAAGTCAAGCTCAAGTTTCATTTTAATATCATAGTTAATGTTTAACTAACTACATCGGTGAGCACGTGTTAATGTCAAACCCATTTAGACTAGTTCGCTAAAGTGGTCAAGGGCTTGAACCCTTGACGAGTCTGGTAAGTTTTTTTTTCCCAAATGGCTTACTAATTTTCCCACACGCAAATGCAAATTTATTTAATCTTAATTTTATCTTCCTTATCTCTATCACATTAGAGTAGTTTTACACACACACATATATGCTTATAGCCCTAATGGTGGGGGTAAAATAAATATTAAATATTTATTACTTTCAAGAGTTTCATATCAAGAAAAAGTGTTGAGATAACGAAAATTTTCCACTCCAATATTATGATGAATTTTAACAATTTATGTGTGTCCAGGCCCAAATAAATGCTACAACACAATCACAAAAAATTTCTCAATTTCTGCATTACTGCTTGAAAGATAATTATTAAAATAGTCTTTCCGTAAACTACTCTTAAATATAATTGAAGAAAATCATCTTGTAAAACACAATAAACACTCTTTATGTCTGAATTTTAAACCAAATTGGTAACTTTTTTTTTTAATTTGTCAAAATAAACACGTATTTGTATTTATCTTGGAGATATGTTCTCAAAAACCCATTTTGAGCTCAATCTCTTGGGCCAATTTAAAAAAAATCAAAACTTTTGTATATTTGGTTGAAAGTAAACTATCCTTAAATTAATTTATTCAAAAACATATATATTATTATCTATTATACAAATTAGTCCACTGATCCAAATTTTGGATAAACTATTTAGAGTTATTTCAAAAATTATGTAAGAAATATTAAAATTACCCATTTTGAATCTAATCGCTCCATTTTTAAAATATCAAATTTAAAATAAAATCAGTCATTAGTAAACCACCCCTAAACGAATCTCCTCCTTAAAACAAGTACAAAGTTTTATTAAATTTTAAATAAAATAGTGTGAGCAATTTTAGGATATTTTTAATTTCCGAAAATCACTCATCAGTAAGTTACCCTTTTAAGGAATTTTCACACAAAAACCAATATACAGTTATATTTGGAGGGTTCAACCTATCTATAGATAAGAAATAATAATATTTTAAATAAGAGTAATTTAATATTGTTTTTATGTAAAATGATATAGATTGAATCAATAAAAGCTACCTTACAGGCCGGGAAGAAATTTAGTGTTCACAAAAACAAGTTTCTTAGGAGAATATTTGGTCCAAATAGGGATAAAGATAGGGGACAGTTAAGGAAGATATAGTGGACTAGATAGAACTAGCTAAAGATAAAATTAGGGTGTAATGAGGTGGATTGGATAGAACTAGCTAAAGATAGGGAATAAGTGTAATGAGGCGGACTGTATAATATGACTAATGTAGTAGGGATTAGAAAAATATAAATGGGGATAAATGTACCCGCACTTGCGTGTTGGGAGAATGGTAACACATTTTAAGAAAAAAACTTTATTCACAATGCTGGAATCGAACATCCATTTCCCTGTCATTGGCAAACCATATTATAAAACCCCCATTTTTAGTCCGTGTAGCCATCTGTGGTGGTCATTATAATTTTATAAAAAGGTTGTTTATATTTTTTAAAATTACTGAAGTTAGCATACTATTTCAGCTTTGAATACAAATGACAAGCCCCTTGTGCTCGAAGCATATAAGGTCTATTTTTAGCAATGATGGGGTGGTTTGGTACGTGAGTATGTTGACGCGCTGATTGAAAACCATCCCCCCAGACTTCCAAAACCAGCCCCTACCATCCCCTGGGGAGGACCTAGCTGTGGGTTGGAGGGATTAAGGGTGGCATTACTAGGAAAACACCCGTCAAACCTTTCTTCTTCTGATTGGGAAGATTTGCCCTCAACGAATATAAAATATTCTGTTATTTGCATCCCAGTATGTGATGGGCATGCCAAAATGAGATGACTCGCCTAGTCCCAATGAGGGACTTAAGAGTGTTGTAGGGTGGGGGAGTGGGGGGACGATAACCTGATTAGCGACACTGAGTTCTGTCGATTTTAGCCTTCCCTTTCCGGGGTCGAGGGATCGGTTTCACTCTGCCATTGTTACTATACAATGGCGTAAGCTTCGATTAAAGTGGAATTAGATTCAATTTAATTTGTTTATAATCTATCCTTCACATTGATTTCTCGGTTCTAAAATGTGTTTCCTCAATGACAATAAGAAACCATTTGATATGATTTCATTTTTTTTTCACTAAATCTTACTATCCGTCTGGTATATCCACAATTAATTGTAAAAATGGAGTATGGATGAGGAAAGTTTGAGGAACTATTTTCGTCATTTGCCTAGAAGGAAATTGGGAAAACCAATAAGAATACTCTCCCTTTTTACACTCAGCCGAGATTCAAATCTTGACCTGACTGTGGCCAGGGACTAGACTAGCTGAGATTGACGTTCAAGCCGCGTACCGGGCGATGTATTTCACGTCGTCACATCTTAGGATGCTTTGCGGGAAGTAGATTGAATTTCTTACTGTAATTTGTGATTAATGTATTTTTTTAAAAGAGAAGATTAATATTAAAGCGTATAACCCGAACGGGTAGTAAGACGCGGTGCTAAATAATAATAATAATAATAATAATATTAAAATGTAAACAAGAAGTATTAATTTTCAATGCCGTTTGTCTTACTACCCTCCGGACTACCCAAATATTTACACTGAGAGACTATGTATAAGAGAGGAAGAACTTGGAGGAAGTGTGTTCAGGGAGAGAGTGGAAAACTACTTAGACATTAGCAATCTCACTACACTGGGCCTGAATTCTATCTTTGGCCTTTCCATCACCAACAAACCGTTTAAGACCAGACTGACGCCTTGGTCTGCACACCCTCCAGAATCTATAAGTGGGAAGGATATGTGCTGTAATCGGAGATCAATATTATTATGTTTGAGACGTCATCTTAGAGGAAGATGCCAATATTGCGGGACTATTATATGTTTACTTAAACTGTTACTAAAATTATCTTTCTAATTGGAATATGTAATCGTTAATAAATATTAAATCATTTTGGTTTCCAATCCTGGAATTTTAGGCTATAAAAATGCTTAAATATATCAAAGTGTTTACAAACATGCATATATATTTTCTATTTCTTTATTATATAAAAAAAGCTGTTTTAAGAAATATTAAAAATAACACATTGGTGCTGAGATTGAAGTATTTTGATAGATGGTTTCAGCACCATAGTGATATTTTCAATACATAAATATAGTTTATTATTTATAATCAAATTAGATAACGCAAACAAAGCCATGTTTTTGATATGATCCCCAAAAATCACGTTTCATAATCAAATATTTAATCTTTGACATAATATGTTATTATATCTTTTTATAAACAGTCGAATTTGATACTAATGTCAATAATGGATCCGTTTTAAATTATTATGTTATTATTTTAAATGTAAAAATCGTCCGCTTAAGCTTGCTCTCAAATTTTATGGTTAAAATAATACTTTTAGAACAAATTCTGGTTTTAAGATGAAGACATAAAAACAATAGGTTGTTTCTACTTTCTCGCACACTGGATAGATGGCGAGCCTAGTCGTACAGTGAAGTGTTGCAATCGCGTATTTACGGATTCTCGTTGCTCAAATACATTTTGATTTATCAGTGTCGGGATCTAGGACGAGGGACGTCCAACCGGACACCTCAGCTGAAGTTCCGGCCTATCCTAGATAGACGGTCAAAAGTGAACTGAATCAACGATTGAAAAAGGTGAATATTCTACAAAACCTGACTTTAACCTGACAAACTACTTATTGAGACCAAGAAACAAACAAATA
>CABEEJ010010950.1:0-12505 GCA_901482245.1 Timema douglasi | reverse complement strand
CAAAGTGAACTTGAATAAAATGTTTTTGTTAATTATTGTTTTATGCTTGAAAGAATATTATTAATGTAACATGAAGCTATCATCATCATCATCATCATCATCAACTGTTTCCAGCCTTTAGCCAGCCAGTTTAGTAAAATACCTCTATCCTTCCACCGTTCTTCAACGGTAAATTTATAACTGCAAAACTAAGCCGATAACACGAGAAGCAACTCGAAGATGAGGTTCTTGTTTTCACAAAACACAACATTATTTAATTTCCGCACCATCTATCAAGTGTATATAGGTAAAGGGCAAGTTTTATTAAAATAAACATACAATATTATTTGATGTTTTAATGTCTGAATGTATCTATGTTTAATTTATAGATTTAATTAAATCACTGGATTGCGCAAAAATATTTAGTTAGCTAGTTAAAAAAAAGAGAGTATTATGTTGAAATATCTCATATTTAGTGATACATTTCAATTTTCTTCTTCTTTCAAAATGTTTCTAATATGCTAAGCCTATTGTGGCTGTCCAAGTGGAAGCAAAGGAGAATTTACCTTTTGATTTTGAAACTTTGAAGTTCCAGTTGTATTGATATATTTGAAAGATGCCCTTCGCTCGGCATTTGACTGTGTCTGTCGAATGAGCCAATCAGGGCTCACTTTATTTCCCTCAAGACGAGCTCTTCGTCGGCTTTGCTCCAGAGAGTTGCGATCCCTATTTCTCTTGGTTCACATCATCGCATTATAACCTCGATGGGTTTTATTCTAGAGTCTCGATTCCTCAACATTAACTATTTCTAATCCACTTCGGTGGCTGCACAGTATAAGTCGTCACTCTTGCAATAGACTTAGACCGCCGATGACGGGAAATCTGTATTCGATCCTCGTCGGTTGTACTGAGGTTTCTTTTCCTAAATAGTTTTCCACTCCTGCTTCATGCAATGATGGGTACCTTTCTCTAAATTAAACCTTTTTAATCCCTAACACAACACATTAGAGTAATTTTGTACATATATGTATAAGCCAGACTGTTAGTAAAGTGTGGTGTTAAAAAAAATATAATTAAATAGCCACGTTATTTATTAATAGTGATTATATCCACATTTAAATATATTTTTTGAATGTAAAAATGACACCTTTTCATGGGAATCAAACCCGGGATCTTTGGGTTGTCGCTGCACTATCGGCAGTCTAAAGCTCTCACCATTGAGGGAGGCTGGTATCTCGTGATCTTGTTGATCTCTCATATGTAGCCGACCATTTCTACATGTTCATAAGACTCTGCCTTAAAACATGAGTCAAGAATTACCCTGGGCAGTGGTAGAGCATTGCCGTACTAAGCCACAGGTGTCATTTTTTAAATTTAAAGAATATAATTTCAATCCTTGTCTACGAATTTGACCTCCCATTACTATCTCTCTATATATTGACGCTGATTATGACCACCATTCCGTAAGTCGGCACACTATTGTTTTAATCTTGGTATTGAACAGACTTTACTTGAGCCATGGAATACAGTTTTTTTGCTTATGCAATTTTTTTATGTGAATTTTTCAAATGTCTTTAAATCAATACAATTTCATGCTGTATTTTTCTCATGCAATAATGTACTTAATACTGAAATAAAGGTGTTTGAAAGTGAAAATGTTTTTAAATTAAGAACCTTTCACCCCCACGTGTGTTGAAGAAAGAGTTGACGCTCGGAAAATATGAGAGGCTAACTAGACATTTGTGAAATTTGACGGAAATGCACTCGCTATAACTAAAATTTAAATCTTGGATAATTGTATCTACAATTTCCAAGTCTGTTTATGTAATGTAAAATTTAGGAAAACAAATATAAGTTGGTAAATAAAATAAACGCTATGGTCCACTGCACAAACTTTAAAAAGAGGAGGCATTTGATTAAAACTCTTAAATATTTGTAACAAAATGATCGATAATGTTGCAGAAATGAATTTAAAGGGTTACACAGCGGTGTGAGGCCTTTGCTGTTAATTTTGAAAAGGGAAGTCCACATTTCACCAATGATATACTTTTTGAACATATTAAGAATTCAACCCGTGACTATCTCGGCAGACAGACAGACAGACATGCTATCAATTGAGCTAAGAGTCAGACTAAAGAGAAGTTAAACATTTATTATGTGAAGCGCAACACGGTAAGGACATCAGGAGATTTCAAAACATTGTTTTAGTTTTCGTTTGTTTTTCCACATCTTTAGTGCTGTGAGCACAGAAAGGATAAGTAGAGACTTGTCAACTTCCTCGAATGAGCAGTAAGAGGTACTGTTTCAATGTACCCCCTTGCTCTCTAAGCCTTTTAGAATCATTAGCAAACCTCAAGAAAATAATATATTGAAGGCCTATAGCCCACAGAAACAAATCATCAGTTAACAGACTTACACTTCACTAAAAACAGAGAACAAAATCTGCTCGAGTGTGTCAGCGAGTCACATGCTAGCAGAAACGTATGACCCATAATGCGTTGCGGCACAGATTTATAACGACTGGTTTACAATATGTTTTAATTTTCTAAAGGATGAATAGATCTTACAAATTAATGTGTTGTGTAATGAAACAAATCAAAATTAAATATAAACGACACACCCCTTCTTATGTAACGAGTTATTTCAAATAGGGTGACCTGGCGGTCTAGGGGGTAAGGTGTCAGACTTCTGTGCTGGGGGCCGGGGCTCAATCCTCGGTCCCGGCACAGATTTATCTGATTACCAAACCCTTCCTTCACCTCTGACAAGACATCTTGTGAATGTGGGGAATGCCAGGCCTCCGTGGTTCGGATCCCACGTTAAACTGTAGGTCCTCCATTTCATCTCACAATCACCCTATCATTACACATTAGCGTAAGTGCGTATAACCCGGACGGGTAGTAAGACGCGGTGCTAATAATAATATTTCAAATAGTTTTTAACATTAGACACAGCTTTCTGCTAGCATTTCACTCTTGTAGGAGTGTGCGTGTGCAATGATTGAGTCTCACAAAAAAAAAAATGAAAGATGACGTTAGTTGCGCCAAATGAGCAACGCCAATTAGGCTGAAATATTGTGATTGGTTTAAAGCTCGTCACATGATTACATTTCTGCTTTGCTCTTGTTTTATGGCCAAAGTGTGAATCCAAAGTAAATGTGTAACTTTCTTACAAATACTCTTAATAATGGTTGTTGGAATGAAGATGCCATGTTGTTGACCCAGTCGGAAGTTATTTTAAGTGGGTTTTTAAATCAAGGTAACACAACTTATGATATAAAAACTTTATTCAAAAAAACAGCAAGAACAAAACTTAGTTCAAATTCAACTTAGTTTTTGTAAACCAAATTCTTCTTTTAGAATAATTTAACGAGTTATGTACAAACAGCAGTTACATTATTATTATTATTATTATTAATATTACATTACAATATAATCATTAGTTATCGGTATAAAGATGGAAACTTAATAACATTTTACAATCAGGAAGGGTAGGGATGATAACGTCAGTTTTAATCACTCCCCTCCGACCTGAGCTTGCGGTGAACCAAGGACTCGTGTAAGGAAACAGGTTGAGCAGGAGTGCACCAGCATTCGCCTGGAAAAAAACCCACCGCATCTAGCCGAGGAGCAAATCGCTCTCCTATCGGAGCAAAGGGAAGCTAGCAAGTGTGCACCCAACTCGGAAAAAATCGGTTCCAAGACGAGTTTTTGTCCACTTGAGTTTCAAGTGACGTCCCTCCAGCAACTGTCGGTCCCTGCTTCCAGGATATTAGAGCTGGGAGTTCACCGAATCGTTGTAAATCTCCCAACTGTTGAAATACCCAATTTTCGAGTTGCCTGCTTGTTTTCAACAATGCAGAGATATTGATCGACACATTCTAACCGACAAGGAATTATTAAATGCTTCTCCTTAAAACATTAGGGCGGTACAAATTATCAATTATTGCCTAAAATTCGAGTTACATAAAATATATACAACATATAATCTAAGAACATATTCTTAGCACTAAAATATATAAATAAGTTGAGCAAACTACTATTCAAAACGATCCAGAAATATACAACACGATGTTAAATAGTGATGCATAAAATACCTAACTTTCAATGGATGATTGGTTGATTAGTAACCGACTTCATCCTTTCAAACACAGCCATTTGAAAATTTAGTCATCTATATACAATATTCTGAAAATTGAAAAATGACACTTGGACACGGGAATCGAAACCGGTACCTTTGGCTTAGTACGCCAATGCTCTTACCACTGAGCTATCCAGGATTCGTCCTGTGCCCAGGGTCATTCTTCACTCATAGTTTAAGGTAGAGTCTAAGATGGACGTGCGGAAGTCGTCAGCTTATAAACATGTGATTTTATATAAGATCACAGCCATCAGACAACACAGCCATTTGCGACTCGGTAGTTGGCTAAGCCGAAGGTCCCGGGTTCGATTCCCGTGTCCAGGTGTCATTTTTCGATTTTCAGAATATGATATCTAAGAGGGATTATCCCCACTAAAATGCATTAACAATAGTTTCGGCTATTTGTTTCATTAATCTATATACAAGTTGAGACCATAGAGTGTGGAGCGACACTGAAAACCAGCTCTACTTTAAAATAAAATATACATAATTCTGAACGAATAAGGGAGATTGTTAGGGATATGCGAGAACCATTCTTTTTAAGTTCGAGACAATATCGAGGCCAAGACGACTTTCTTTGAAAAGTACAAAAACATAAATTAAACGAAAAACAATTTATTTTAATACCGGCTTCGGTGGATGCATGGTCTAAGACATCACTCTTGTAATAGACTATAGACTTCTGATAACGGGAAGGGTGGAGTTTGAATCCTGGTCGATTGTAATGAGGATAGTTTTTCTTAAAAGATGGTTTTCCACTCTCCCTCCTCACAAATGAGAGTACACTTTCTATAAATTCAACCTTCATCATCCCTAGCACAAAAGCATAATTAGTATGTAGATAGCAAGACGCGATGCTAAAATATTACTAAAAAAATATGAGGCCACTAAATTTGTAGGGGTGTGCAAATACCTTTTTTTTAAATTTGAACCAAAGTTGAATTGAAATTTGGACTTTAAAAAAAACACTTATTTTGTATAGTTTTAGGCAATAAATATTATTTATAAAATATATTACAAACATGATTAATATAGTTCACCCTGAGTTGAAAAATTAAGTTACTGTCACAAAAAGTAATTTACTTATTTTAGATTTTAGTTGCGCGAACATTAATTTGTGATGTGCATAAAATCCTAAAATGACAAAAATTGAAACTTAAATGTGTATTTAACTTTAGATAATTTTATTTCGAAGCTTCACAAATCCATACATATTAGGTTAGCCATTCCCTCGTGTCTTTCTTCTAAATAAACATAAACTAGATGACAACAGACACAAAAATGGCTACCAAAGATAAGTTTAAAATAACATTTTAAGGATACTAAACCAAATTGTAATATAAAATCTACATTATACTCAACTGAAGCAATTCTATGAAGGAATCGTCGAAAAACTGGTAGAATGGTACAAAAATATTAACTACTAGTTCGTCTCAATCTCTAATTCTCGAGTTTCACACATCCCTATACAATAATTAGACCACTTCTCTAAATGCACAACTGGTCGATCTAAAGCTACAGTAAAATTAAGTAAAAATAATCACAGTTTCATAACATGTACGTCTTCACATCCTCACACCCTTAGGCCAAAGCTGAGGAGCATCCTTAATGAGGCTCTCACCCTTAGGTTACAACAAATATGAATCCATCTCTAACTTGGTAATTATCGTTATTAATGTTAATAAACACTAAAACCCCAATTCAGTGACCAAATGGTCCAAGGTGCAATTCTCGTGATAGACTGGCCTGCTGAAGACAAGGAAATTGGGGTTCGAATCCCAGCCAGGTCTATCGAGGGTGGTTTTTCCTAAATGGATTCCCACTTTACTTCCACGCAAATGCTGGTAAATTTCCTCTAAAAGGTTTATTTTCTCATCCCTACCCCTTTGGCTTAGTAGACATGAGTACTGATTACTGTAACCTGATACAAAGGTTGATATGCTGACCAATTTAAGGCCGAGTCCATACGGACATGTGGGAACCTAGCCCTCTGCAATTACAGCTAAATGATTGATTGTACAATTTATGTACTGAACTAAAAAATGAGCAAAGTGCTGTTAACAGCAGAGCCGCGCTCTTATTTCCTAACAGGCCAGGATTCAAATCTCTTCACACTCCGGAATATTCCTTCAACGATCTTTCCCGCAGGGTAGGACTAATAATACTGGATAGCCCATTGCTCAGAACAATGAAATAAATAAAAAAACTAAGATAAAGGGTTCAATTTGTGTTGCTGGAAAACAGTTAACACAGTGAATTTGACATATTTTAAAAACAGGACTTTTATTGAGGGTAAAAATATTAATTTTTTTATAACAATCATGTCAAAAGAACTTAGCATCCAAGTTAAATCTATCAAACAATAATATTTCTCTGTGCGATGATTTGAATACAAATCTGAATTCAAACCAAGATTTGTATTTTGTTAAAGATTCCGAATCTCAATATTTAAAAGATTCATACTTGGATTCAAGATTTTTTTTAATTAAAGGTATTTAATGTGCACTTTCTTAACCGACTGATTGTATAAGCACACAAGAATTTCCATGAGCAAGAGCGAAAGGGCCTAACAATTTTGGCGAGAAAAGTAAGGATTTTTATCACTCGAGAGAAATCCGCCGACTCCGGTCGGGTTTGAACCCGCAAACATCAAGTCCTGAGGCGATCATTTTACCCTTAAGACTACAGAGGTTGACTTGAAGATTTCAAATCCAAAATAGACACCGGTTTCGAAGAATTTTAATTTGAAATTCAAATCTAGTCTGACTTTTTATAGACATGATCAAGTTATCAAAATATATTCGACAATTTCATCATCAAATTCTGATACATATTTGCATTTTTATTTTAACAAATATATCCACATTGATTAACTTACCACAGAAACTTGTGAATTGTGTTAACAGAACTGTGGAGTCAGTACGCCAAGCCTTCTACTCCGAGTCCTTTATATTTCTACTCTTGGACTAGAGTCCCCAACTCCAACTTCGACTCCTTCAGAAATGGCTGAAGGTATATTAATTATTAATAACAAATTGACTGCAGTAAAATGATCCAATACTATATGGAAGCTTCTTTGACATAGTGAATTTATATTTGAATAAATTTGTCAATTCAAATTACAAATATTGGTCCTAAAAATAAAAGAGTATAAAATTAAAATCATAAATTTACCATATTTATTGTTATAATATTATAAGTTTTTATTTTGAAGCCGGAGTAAGTACATTTTTACTGACGCCACAGCCCTGCGTGTAACATTAATGTTCGAATGTTGCATTCTATAATCATTAGGTATTTTATGCACAGTAAAAGTTAACATTCCCTTCAAACAACTCGCAACAGCTCCAAAATGTGATGTTTTGTTTCAGTCACTTTATAATCTCGTAACTCCTCTGTCTAGCAACGCTACGCTATGCTACAGTAGAAGTTAGTCAGTTCTGTGATTGGAAATGTTTGTACGTAAAAACACGAGATTTCTACTCCTGTAAATTATAAAAATGGTAACAGCTTGAAGCACCAATTAAATACGTTGTTGAGAACGGGATCCGATCTAGACCCGGAAGCTGGCTGGAAGAGTAGTTCGGTTAGACTCATCCGCGGTCACCGATCACCGTCTTCCAAACAGGCTGATACATTTCCTCTTGAACTTGGGCCAAACTGCAAACACAAAGCACCAGGGTTGAATCACCGCCACATGACAACAAATGAAACTTAAAAAAAAATATATATATATATCTTAAAAACTGCCCTGGCCGTGCACTTTTTAACCACACAAAGCCTGTACGACGCTTTGAAATTATGAATCAGAATCTTGCTAGGATTCGTTCTAGATTTGAAATTTCAAATACAAATTATTATTATTATCATCACCGCGTCTTACTACCCGTTCGGTTTATACGCACTTACGCTAATGTGTAATGGTAGGGTGATTGTGAGATGAAATGGAGGACCTACAGTTTAACGTGGAATCCGAACCACGGTGGAGGCCTGGCATTCCCCACATTCACAAGATGTCTTGTCAGAGGTGAAGGAAGGGTTTGGTAATCAGATAAATCTTTGCCGGGACCGAGGATTGAACCCCGGCCACCAGCATAGAAGTCTGACACCTTACCACCAGGTCACCCAAATACAAATTGACCCCAGATTCAGATTCAATGGAATTTAATTCAAAATTTGAGTCTAAAAATAAAAATTTGAGCAATTTAACTAGTTATCTAAGAGTCATTAAATTTTGGCTTGAGCATAGACTTGTGAATTTCATAAAATTTAAAATATATTAATTATTTGAACATGGTTTATTGACCTTATCTATTTATTCAATTCAATAAAAAATACATTTAGTTTAACCTAATATTAAATTTGGATGCAACATTTCATTAACATTATTTTATTCATAATAAGAGTTTGTAAGCAATTATTCAGATTCGATTCGAAATTGAAATTTCTGGGTTCGCATAAATCTTAACCACACTCATGAACCAGGTATGATACAGGTATAATTTAGAGGAAATGTACCCACCTTTGGTTGGGCAAGACTGGGAAAACATTTAGGAAAAACACTATTAGTTCATCTGTCTGACACTTTAACTCAGCCGGTAGCGTGCCTGCCTACAGAACTAAGGGTCCCGGGTTCGATTCCCAGCATAACAAAAAAAATGTATGATTGTTGAAATGTTGGTTTAACCCTTTCACATTGATAAATTAATGGCCGGGGACTGGATGTTGTACCTGTCCTAGTCTTAAAAGTATATGAAGTTATGACAGACCTAGCAAGCCGGTAGTGGAAAATATATAGCTTCAATAAAAAACACCAAATCAGGCCACAGGACGGAAACAGTAGTGGATGTAAAAAAAAATCTTAATTCTTCTGGTGAAGATTCGAACCCCCGACCTTTTAACCAGCTGACCAGACAAGACGAATCAGATATTTATCAGAGCGACTAACCTGCATGTGGGCGTCAGTCTGGCGGGTTGAACGTTTTCTTCAGGAAGCTCGTGTCGAGGCGCCCAACCCGCGCAGCCAGAAGCAGGTAGTTGTCATCCCCTATGGGGGCCTGCCTGTCAATCAACAAGAGATGTGTCAGCAGTCGAACAAACGTTCCAGAGTCAAGGTTAGTATATGTGTGCTAAACACCAGCTGAAGGCTATTATAAAACTAAGAGGACATTGAATGAGTCACTTGGATTTTTATTTCAGATAATTGTGAGGGTTTTAGGATGATGGATGTAATTTTGGTTAGAATAACCAACCTTATGTCAGTAGTCTTTTAAAGTTACAACTCTTTTTGGAGGGTCATAGTCATCCCTTTGGAGATTTGGTTGTCTATTAGAGGCTGGGGTAACCTCTACTTTGGAACGTTGTGGACAGTTGTTTACAATATTCAGTTAAATCATCGGGTTCTGAACATATCTGTTTTGCTCGGGTGGCAGGACTGAATGGTAGAGAACTTTTTATGTCTGAAGGATGGCTGCTATGGTAGTGATGATATTGTTGGTGTCTACTTCTACTATAGAAGATGTCATCTTTGTGCTTTGGATTCTTCCCACATTTTCCTCTTTCTCCAGGTAGGCTTTCTCCATTAAATGTACTCTTAGTAGTTTATTTTTCCTTTTTCTTTAGTTTTATTAATTTCATTTGTTATAAAATTATTTTGTCATTGGGCCACCTCATTTTTAAACAAAATTGACATTTAGATGAGTTCATATTATTGTTATTATTATTAGCACCGTGTCTTACTACCCGTTCGGGTTATACACACTTACGCTAATGTGTAATGGTAGGGTGATTGTGAGATGGAATGGAGGACCCACAGTGTAACGTGGGATCCGAACCACGGTGGAGGCCTGGCATTCCCCACATTCACAAGATGTCTTGTCAGAGGTGAAGGAAGGGTTTGATAAATCTGTGCCGGGACCGAGGATTGAACCCCGGCCGCCAGCACAGAAGTCTGACACCTTACCCCTAGACCGCCAGGTCACTTCGAATTCATATTGAAACTAAACAAAAATGATCCAAGTACACAAAAAAAAAATATAAGCCAAATAATGTGACATGACAAGAAATAATATAAGAGACTTATAATGTAGACACAGTAAATATATTGGTGTGTGTGTGTCTTACTTGCTGCCATATTTAGTTTCCCGCGCGACTGAGCGCAGATAGCTGCGATGCTCCTGCTCCAGACAGAACACAACATCTCGGACAGCGGTGAGTGTGTGGAAGCACGACTGCACGTCCTCTATGACAAAGCTCGGTAGGAAGCACACATCCCCTGTGTAGACAGCCTGGCACTCGCACGCGTCTGGAACAATAGACGACTATTACCGACACTGGAGGACGTTGGAGGACACGAGGAGGAGAGTGGTGGAACAACAGACGACTATTACCGACACTGGAGGACACGAGGAGGAGAGTGGTGGAACAACAGACGACTATTACCGACACTGGAGGACGTGAGGAGGACACGAGGAGGAGAGTGGTGGAGGGAAAGAGGAAGATGCAGGCGTTTAAACAAACAGACCCGTCCACAGAATGCAAACAGTTCATCATCATGATTAGCGGTTTAGTACCATATAATTATGGAACAAACCCAACAACCAGAAACCAGAACATTGATTTAGCACTGCGGTGAATGTGAATTCGAATCCTAACAAAAACAGTCATTGTTTAACTAAGATTGTGATTTATATTTTCTACATCAACTAAGGAATCGTACCAAAGTGTTTTAAGTTGGGTACCTTTGAGCTTGTCCAGTCGGTCCATGTGGGTGACCAGGAGCGAGTGGATCCTCTGGAACTCCCTGTCCGGGTCCAGACTCATCTGCAGACTGGCCTCCATTCCCCGAGACACGTCGTTACAGCCGGGGGCCAGCTCGCTGGGAGACATACAGCTGTGGGCAAACCATTGAGGGTCAACATTCATGTGGGCAAACCATTGAGGGTCAACATTCATGTGGGCTTCTCCTTGAAAACCAAACGTGACCATTATCCACTAAAGTGACGGAAACTACCATCTTTAGGTTCAAAATTAGGTCGGCGATGTTTTGCATGTTTAGGGTAAAACAAATCATTAAATATCAGAAGTTTGTGAAGCTTTGGGAACTTCAACTTGGCTTCAAATATTTATCAAGTTTCTTTAAGAGGCATCCATTACCTCTTTGTCCATTGGCAGCAGTGTAAAGTGTGAACTGTGTTCTCCTTTTCATTGTAAAGGCCATTTTGTGTTTGTCTCCCTTTTATATGTTTCTATCAAGCTTTCCTGTACCTTCTTACAAATATTATATTAGAGACTTCAAGTTATATAACTACGCAACATACACATTTTTTCCCAAAAATATCTCAACTTTGATTTGTGAATACTTCATATGATTTGATCAACTTGTGCCTTATGCAGTAAAGTTAGGTCCAATAATTTTTTATATAAAACAGATTGTTGTGAATGATCCACAACAGAAATTGTTTATGGACTTATCAAATATTTATTTTTATTTTCTCAAAATAATTTTATGATGAGTGTTTACAGAAAATCATCAAATCCAGTGCTTGAACAATATTATTTTTCAAAACATTGTTGCAACAAAAAGAATAACTGTTACAGGTATTATAAAATCTATTAATTCATATTTATCACAAACTGATTCAGGATGATCAGACCTGATGGCTCAATCAGATTCAATTAAGTGAGAAGTGACAACCTAGACACACAATTCAAACCCAGGACCTCTGGCTGTCTGTGACAACCCACTGATCTATCCGTTTAGCTCTCGTATCCAGGACCTAAGCTCTTGGGTCAAGTGAGCGATGCCACTGACCGGGTTGCTTGCCCACTTTGGTGGTCGCATGGTCTAGGGCGTCACTCTCGCAAGAGAATGATGGGGAGTCCTCTAAATCCAACTCTCATCATCCCTAACATATATGAGTCTAGTGTGATCAAGACGTACCAGAGCCAGTGACCGTTGATGTATGCCGCTGGGTGATAGTGCTGCAATCTGTTGGAGTTGGTCTGACATATCTTGGTGAGGATGTCCATCCATTCCTTCTCCTCCACGCAGTTGTTGGCCTAGAACATGGGTTGGTTATATCAGTAGGTCCCAGGTGCTGGACAATGTCCACACTACACTAGAGTCAGGAGGTCCAAGGTGCTGGAGTGTATATTCACCTGAACGTAGAGCGCCCGCTCTGGCTGGACAATCTGGAACATGTTCTTCATCTTGAAGGAGTCCTCATGCAGCCTCTCAACAGCAAGGATCTGATTCAGAGGTATGCAGCAGAGAGGATCCTTTCCTGTGGGACGACATATACACACTGCCAGCTGTTAGATACATCCTCTACACACTGCCAGCTGTTAGATACATCCTCTACACACTGCCAGCTGTTAGATACAT